>JAUMIR010000004.1:337680924-337685729 GCA_030847615.1 Gambelia wislizenii
GGTTAGGGTTAGGGTTAGGGTTAGGGTTAGGGTTAGGGTTAGGGTTAGGGTTAGGGTTAGGGTTAGGGTTAGGGTTAGGGTTAGGGTTAGGGTTAGGGTTAGGGTTAGGGTTAGGGTTAGGGTTAGGGTTAGGGTTAGGGTTAGGGTTAGGGTTAGGGTTAGGGTTAGGGTTAGGGTTAGGGTTAGGGTTAGGGTTAGGGTTAGGGTTAGGGTTAGGGTTAGGGTTAGGGTTAGGGTTAGGGTTAGGGTTAGGGTTAGGGTTAGGGTTAGGGTTAGGGTTAGGGTTAGGGTTAGGGTTAGGGTTAGGGTTAGGGTTAGGGTTAGGGTTAGGGTTAGGGTTAGGGTTAGGGTTAGGGTTAGGGTTAGGGTTAGGGTTAGGGTTAGGGTTAGGGTTAGGGTTAGGGTTAGGGTTAGGGTTAGGGTTAGGGTTAGGGTTAGGGTTAGGGTTAGGGTTAGGGTTAGGGTTAGGGTTAGGGTTAGGGTTAGGGTTAGGGTTAGGGTTAGGGTTAGGGTTAGGGTTAGGGTTAGGGTTAGGGTTAGGGTTAGGGTTAGGGTTAGGGTTAGGGTTAGGGTTAGGGTTAGGGTTAGGGTTAGGGTTAGGGTTAGGGTTAGGGTTAGGGTTAGGGTTAGGGTTAGGGTTAGGGTTAGGGTTAGGGTTAGGGTTAGGGTTAGGGTTAGGGTTAGGGTTAGGGTTAGGGTTAGGGTTAGGGTTAGGGTTAGGGTTAGGGTTAGGGTTAGGGTTAGGGTTAGGGTTAGGGTTAGGGTTAGGGTTAGGGTTAGGGTTAGGGTTAGGGTTAGGGTTAGGGTTAGGGTTAGGGTTAGGGTTAGGGTTAGGGTTAGGGTTAGGGTTAGGGTTAGGGTTAGGGTTAGGGTTAGGGTTAGGGTTAGGGTTAGGGTTAGGGTTAGGGTTAGGGTTAGGGTTAGGGTTAGGGTTAGGGTTAGGGTTAGGGTTAGGGTTAGGGTTAGGGTTAGGGTTAGGGTTAGGGTTAGGGTTAGGGTTAGGGTTAGGGTTAGGGTTAGGGTTAGGGTTAGGGTTAGGGTTAGGGTTAGGGTTAGGGTTAGGGTTAGGGTTAGGGTTAGGGTTAGGGTTAGGGTTAGGGTTAGGGTTAGGGTTAGGGTTAGGGTTAGGGTTAGGGTTAGGGTTAGGGTTAGGGTTAGGGTTAGGGTTAGGGTTAGGGTTAGGGTTAGGGTTAGGGTTAGGGTTAGGGTTAGGGTTAGGGTTAGGGTTAGGGTTAGGGTTAGGGTTAGGGTTAGGGTTAGGGTTAGGGTTAGGGTTAGGGTTAGGGTTAGGGTTAGGGTTAGGGTTAGGGTTAGGGTTAGGGTTAGGGTTAGGGTTAGGGTTAGGGTTAGGGTTAGGGTTAGGGTTAGGGTTAGGGTTAGGGTTAGGGTTAGGGTTAGGGTTAGGGTTAGGGTTAGGGTTAGGGTTAGGGTTAGGGTTAGGGTTAGGGTTAGGGTTAGGGTTAGGGTTAGGGTTAGGGTTAGGGTTAGGGTTAGGGTTAGGGTTAGGGTTAGGGTTAGGGTTAGGGTTAGGGTTAGGGTTAGGGTTAGGGTTAGGGTTAGGGTTAGGGTTAGGGTTAGGGTTAGGGTTAGGGTTAGGGTTAGGGTTAGGGTTAGGGTTAGGGTTAGGGTTAGGGTTAGGGTTAGGGTTAGGGTTAGGGTTAGGGTTAGGGTTAGGGTTAGGGTTAGGGTTAGGGTTAGGGTTAGGGTTAGGGTTAGGGTTAGGGTTAGGGTTAGGGTTAGGGTTAGGGTTAGGGTTAGGGTTAGGGTTAGGGTTAGGGTTAGGGTTAGGGTTAGGGTTAGGGTTAGGGTTAGGGTTAGGGTTAGGGTTAGGGTTAGGGTTAGGGTTAGGGTTAGGGTTAGGGTTAGGGTTAGGGTTAGGGTTAGGGTTAGGGTTAGGGTTAGGGTTAGGGTTAGGGTTAGGGTTAGGGTTAGGGTTAGGGTTAGGGTTAGGGTTAGGGTTAGGGTTAGGGTTAGGGTTAGGGTTAGGGTTAGGGTTAGGGTTAGGGTTAGGGTTAGGGTTAGGGTTAGGGTTAGGGTTAGGGTTAGGGTTAGGGTTAGGGTTAGGGTTAGGGTTAGGGTTAGGGTTAGGGTTAGGGTTAGGGTTAGGGTTAGGGTTAGGGTTAGGGTTAGGGTTAGGGTTAGGGTTAGGGTTAGGGTTAGGGTTAGGGTTAGGGTTAGGGTTAGGGTTAGGGTTAGGGTTAGGGTTAGGGTTAGGGTTAGGGTTAGGGTTAGGGTTAGGGTTAGGGTTAGGGTTAGGGTTAGGGTTAGGGTTAGGGTTAGGGTTAGGGTTAGGGTTAGGGTTAGGGTTAGGGTTAGGGTTAGGGTTAGGGTTAGGGTTAGGGTTAGGGTTAGGGTTAGGGTTAGGGTTAGGGTTAGGGTTAGGGTTAGGGTTAGGGTTAGGGTTAGGGTTAGGGTTAGGGTTAGGGTTAGGGTTAGGGTTAGGGTTAGGGTTAGGGTTAGGGTTAGGGTTAGGGTTAGGGTTAGGGTTAGGGTTAGGGTTAGGGTTAGGGTTAGGGTTAGGGTTAGGGTTAGGGTTAGGGTTAGGGTTAGGGTTAGGGTTAGGGTTAGGGTTAGGGTTAGGGTTAGGGTTAGGGTTAGGGTTAGGGTTAGGGTTAGGGTTAGGGTTAGGGTTAGGGTTAGGGTTAGGGTTAGGGTTAGGGTTAGGGTTAGGGTTAGGGTTAGGGTTAGGGTTAGGGTTAGGGTTAGGGTTAGGGTTAGGGTTAGGGTTAGGGTTAGGGTTAGGGTTAGGGTTAGGGTTAGGGTTAGGGTTAGGGTTAGGGTTAGGGTTAGGGTTAGGGTTAGGGTTAGGGTTAGGGTTAGGGTTAGGGTTAGGGTTAGGGTTAGGGTTAGGGTTAGGGTTAGGGTTAGGGTTAGGGTTAGGGTTAGGGTTAGGGTTAGGGTTAGGGTTAGGGTTAGGGTTAGGGTTAGGGTTAGGGTTAGGGTTAGGGTTAGGGTTAGGGTTAGGGTTAGGGTTAGGGTTAGGGTTAGGGTTAGGGTTAGGGTTAGGGTTAGGGTTAGGGTTAGGGTTAGGGTTAGGGTTAGGGTTAGGGTTAGGGTTAGGGTTAGGGTTAGGGTTAGGGTTAGGGTTAGGGTTAGGGTTAGGGTTAGGGTTAGGGTTAGGGTTAGGGTTAGGGTTAGGGTTAGGGTTAGGGTTAGGGTTAGGGTTAGGGTTAGGGTTAGGGTTAGGGTTAGGGTTAGGGTTAGGGTTAGGGTTAGGGTTAGGGTTAGGGTTAGGGTTAGGGTTAGGGTTAGGGTTAGGGTTAGGGTTAGGGTTAGGGTTAGGGTTAGGGTTAGGGTTAGGGTTAGGGTTAGGGTTAGGGTTAGGGTTAGGGTTAGGGTTAGGGTTAGGGTTAGGGTTAGGGTTAGGGTTAGGGTTAGGGTTAGGGTTAGGGTTAGGGTTAGGGTTAGGGTTAGGGTTAGGGTTAGGGTTAGGGTTAGGGTTAGGGTTAGGGTTAGGGTTAGGGTTAGGGTTAGGGTTAGGGTTAGGGTTAGGGTTAGGGTTAGGGTTAGGGTTAGGGTTAGGGTTAGGGTTAGGGTTAGGGTTAGGGTTAGGGTTAGGGTTAGGGTTAGGGTTAGGGTTAGGGTTAGGGTTAGGGTTAGGGTTAGGGTTAGGGTTAGGGTTAGGGTTAGGGTTAGGGTTAGGGTTAGGGTTAGGGTTAGGGTTAGGGTTAGGGTTAGGGTTAGGGTTAGGGTTAGGGTTAGGGTTAGGGTTAGGGTTAGGGTTAGGGTTAGGGTTAGGGTTAGGGTTAGGGTTAGGGTTAGGGTTAGGGTTAGGGTTAGGGTTAGGGTTAGGGTTAGGGTTAGGGTTAGGGTTAGGGTTAGGGTTAGGGTTAGGGTTAGGGTTAGGGTTAGGGTTAGGGTTAGGGTTAGGGTTAGGGTTAGGGTTAGGGTTAGGGTTAGGGTTAGGGTTAGGGTTAGGGTTAGGGTTAGGGTTAGGGTTAGGGTTAGGGTTAGGGTTAGGGTTAGGGTTAGGGTTAGGGTTAGGGTTAGGGTTAGGGTTAGGGTTAGGGTTAGGGTTAGGGTTAGGGTTAGGGTTAGGGTTAGGGTTAGGGTTAGGGTTAGGGTTAGGGTTAGGGTTAGGGTTAGGGTTAGGGTTAGGGTTAGGGTTAGGGTTAGGGTTAGGGTTAGGGTTAGGGTTAGGGTTAGGGTTAGGGTTAGGGTTAGGGTTAGGGTTAGGGTTAGGGTTAGGGTTAGGGTTAGGGTTAGGGTTAGGGTTAGGGTTAGGGTTAGGGTTAGGGTTAGGGTTAGGGTTAGGGTTAGGGTTAGGGTTAGGGTTAGGGTTAGGGTTAGGGTTAGGGTTAGGGTTAGGGTTAGGGTTAGGGTTAGGGTTAGGGTTAGGGTTAGGGTTAGGGTTAGGGTTAGGGTTAGGGTTAGGGTTAGGGTTAGGGTTAGGGTTAGGGTTAGGGTTAGGGTTAGGGTTAGGGTTAGGGTTAGGGTTAGGGTTAGGGTTAGGGTTAGGGTTAGGGTTAGGGTTAGGGTTAGGGTTAGGGTTAGGGTTAGGGTTAGGGTTAGGGTTAGGGTTAGGGTTAGGGTTAGGGTTAGGGTTAGGGTTAGGGTTAGGGTTAGGGTTAGGGTTAGGGTTAGGGTTAGGGTTAGGGTTAGGGTTAGGGTTAGGGTTAGGGTTAGGGTTAGGGTTAGGGTTAGGGTTAGGGTTAGGGTTAGGGTTAGGGTTAGGGTTAGGGTTAGGGTTAGGGTTAGGGTTAGGGTTAGGGTTAGGGTTAGGGTTAGGGTTAGGGTTAGGGTTAGGGTTAGGGTTAGGGTTAGGGTTAGGGTTAGGGTTAGGGTTAGGGTTAGGGTTAGGGTTA
>JAUMIR010000040.1:0-50067 GCA_030847615.1 Gambelia wislizenii
GCGCCGACGACCCCCGTACGCGTCGGCGTCACTTTCCGCCGCCCGACCCCCCGAGCGCCCCGAAATCGCCGACGCCCCCCCGAATGCGTCGGCGCCACTTTATGCCGCCCGACCCCCCGAGCGCCCCGAAAGTGCCGAGGCCCCCCCGAATGCGTCGGCGCCACTTTCCGCCGCCTGACCCCCCGAGCGCCCCGAAAGCGCAGACTCCCCCCCCGGACGCGTCGGCGCCATTTTCCGACGCCCGACACCCCGAGCGACCCGAAAGCGCCGACGCCCCCTCGGACGCGTCGGCGCCACTTTCCGCCGCCTGACCCCCCGAGCGCCCCGATACCGCCGACGCCCCAACTGGACGCGTCGGTGCCAGGTTCCGCCGCCTCATCCCCCGAGCGCCCCGAAAGAGCCGACGCCCCCCCGGATGCGTCGGCGCCACTTTCCGCCGCCCGACCCCCCATGCGCCCCGAAAGCGCCGACGCCCCCCCGGACGCGTCGGCGCCACTTTCCGCCGTCCGACTCCCCGAGCGCCCCGAAAGCGCCGACGCCCCCCCCGGACGCGTCGGCGCCACTTTCCGCCTCCCGAACCCCCGAGTGCCCCGAAAGTGCCGAGGCCCCCGGGACGCGTCGGCGCCACTTTCTGCCGCCTGACCCCCGAGTGCCCCGAAAGCGCCGACGCCCCCCCGGACGCGTCGGCGCCAGTTTCCGCCACCCGACACCCCGAGCGCCGCGAAAGCGCCAACTCCCCCCTGGACGCGTCGGCGCCACTTTACGCCGCCCGCCCCACCGAGCGCCCCAAAAGCGCCGACGCCCCCCCGGACGCGTCGGCGTCACTTTCTGCCGCCCGACCCCCCGAGCGCCCCAAAAGCGCCGACGCCCCCCCGAATGCGTCGGCGCAACTTTATGCCGCCCGACCCCCCGAGCGCCCCGAAAGTGCCGAGGCCCCCTCGGACGCGTCGGCGCCACTTTCCGCCGCCTGACCCCCCGAGCGCCCCGATACCGCCGACGCCCCCCCTGGACGCGTCGGTGCCAGGTTCCGCCGCCTCACCCCCCGAGCGCCCCGAAAGAGCCGACGCCCCCCGGATGCGTCGGCGCCACTTTCCGCCGCCCGACCCGCCGAGCGCCCCGAAAGCGCCGACGACCCCCGTACGCGTCGGCGTCACTTTCCGCCGCCCGACCCCCCGAGCGCCCCGAAAGCGCCGACGCCCCCCCGAATGCGTCGGCCCCACTTTATGCCGCCCGACCCCCCGAGCGCCCCGAAAGTGCCGAGGCCCCCCCGAATGCGTCGGCGCCACTTTCCGCCGCCTGACCCCCCGAGCGCCCCGAAAGCGCAGACTCCCGCCCCGGACGCGTCGGCGCCATTTTCCGACGCCCGACACCCCGAGCGACCCGAAAGCGCCGACGCCCCCTCGGACGCGTCGGCGCCACTTTCCGCCGCCTGACCCCCCGAGCGCCCCGATACCGCCGACGCCCCAACTGGACGCGTCGGTGCCAGGTTCCGCCGCCCCACCCCCTGAGCGCCCCGAAAGAGCCGACGCCCCCCCGGATGCGTCGGCGCCACTTTCCGCCGCCCGACCCCCCATGCGCCCCGAAAGCGCCGACGCCCCCCCGGACGCGTCGGCGCCACTTTCCGCCGTCCGACTCCCCGAGCGCCCCGAAAGCGCCGACGCCCCCCCCGGACGCGTCGGCGCCACTTTCCGCCTCCCGAACCCCCGAGTGCCCCGAAAGTGCCGAGGCCCCCGGGACGCGTCGGCGCCACTTTCTGCCGCCTGACCCCCGAGTGCCCCGAAAGCGCCGACGCCCCCCCGGACGCGTCGGCGCCAGTTTCCGCCACCCGACACCCCGAGCGCCGCGAAAGCGCCAACTCCCCCCTGGACGCGTCGGCGCCACTTTACGCCGCCCGCCCCACCGAGCGCCCCAAAAGCGCCGACGCCCCCCCCGGACGCGTCGGCGTCACTTTCCGCCGCCCGACCCCCCGAGCGCCTCAAAAGCGCCGACGCCCCCCCGAATGCGTCGGCGCCACTTTATGCCGCCCGACCCCCCGAGCGCCCCGAAAGTGCCGAGGCCCCCTCGGACGCGTCGGCGCCACTTTCCGCCGCCTGACCCCCCGAGCGCCCCGATAACGCCGACGCCCCCCCTGGACGCGTCGGTGCCAGGTTCCGCCGCCTCACCCCCCGAGCGCCCCGAAAGAGCCGACGCCCCCCGGATGCGTCGGCGCCACTTTCCGCCGCCCGACCCCCCATGCGCCCCGAAAGCGCCGACGCCCCCCCGCACGCGTCGGCGCCACTTTCCGCCGCCCGACCCCCCGAGCGCCCCGAAAGCGACGACGCCCTCCCCGGACGCGTCGGCGCCACTTTCCGCCGCCCGACCCCCGACCGCCCCGAAAGCGCCGACGCACCCCCTGACGCGTCGGCGCCACTTTCCGCCGCCCGAACCCCCGAGTGCCCCGAAAGTGCCGAGGCCCCCGGGACGCGTCGGCGCCACTTTCTGCCGCCTGACCCCCGAGTGCCCCGAAAGCGCCGACGCCCCCCCGAATGCGTCGGCGCCACTTTATGCCGCCCGACCCCCCGAGCGCCCCGAAAGTGCCGAGGCCCCCTCGGACGCGTCGGCGCCACTTTCCGCCGCCTGACCCCCCGAGCGCCCCGATACCGCCGACGCCCCCCCTGGACGCGTCGGTGCCAGGTTCCGCCGCCTCACCCCCCGAGCGCCCCGAAAGCGCCGACGCCCCCCCGGACGCGTCGACGCCACTTTCCGCCGCCCGAACCCCCGAGCGCCCCGAAAGCGACGACGCCCCCCCCGGACGCGTCGGCGCCACTTTCCGCCCCCCGACCCCCGACCGCCCCGAAAGCGCCGACGCACCCCCGGACGCGTCGGCGCCACTTTCCGCCGCCCGAACCCCCGAGTGCCCCGAAAGTGCCGAGGCCCCCGGGACGCGTCGGCGCCACTTTCTGCCGCCTGACCCCCGAGTGCCCCGAAAGCGACGACGCCCCCCCGGACGCGTCGTCGCCAGTTTCTGCCACCCGACACCCCGAGCGCCGCGAAAGCGCCAACTCCCCCCTGGACGCGTCGGCGCCACTTTACGCCGCCCGCCCCCCCGAGCGCCCCAAAAGCTCCGACACCCCCCCGGACGCGGCGGCGCCACTTTCCGCCGCCCGACCCCCCTTGCGCCCCGAAAGCGCCGACGCCCCCCGGACGCGTCGGCGCCACTTTCCGCGGCCCGACCCCGCGAGCGCACCGAAAGCGCCGACGCCCCCCTGGATGCGTCGGCGCCACTTTCCGCCGCCCGACCCCCCGTGCGCCCCGAAAGCGCCGACGCCCTCCCGGACGCGTCGGCGCTACTTTCCGCCACCCGACACCACGAGCGCCCCGAAAGCGCCGACGCCCCTCCGGACGCGTCGGCGCCACTTTCCGCCACCCGACCCCCCGAGCGCCCCGAAAGCGCCGACGCCCCCCCGGACGCGTCGGCGCCACTTTCCGCCGCCTGACCCCCCCGAGCGCCCGAAAGCGCCGACGCCCCCCCCGGACGCGTCGGCGCCAGTTTCCGCCGATCGACCCCCCGTGCGCCCCGAAAGCGCCGACGCCCCCCCCGAACGCGTCGGCTCCACTTTCCGCCGCCTGACCCCGCGAGCGCCCCGAAAGCGCAGACGCCCCCCCGGACGCGTCGGCGCCACTTTCCGCCACCCGACCCCCCGAGCGCCCCGAAAGCGCCGACGCCCCCCCGGATGCGTCGGCGCCACTTTCCGCCGCCCGACCCCCCGAGCGCCCCGAAAGCGCCGACGCCCCCCCTGGACGCGTCGGCGCCACTTTCCGCCGCCCGACCCCCCGAGTGCCCCGAAAGTGCCGAGGCCCTCGGAACGCGTCGGCGCCACTTTCCGCCGCCCGACCCCCCGAGCGACCCGAATGTGCCGACGCCCCCCCGAATGCGTGGGCGCCACTTTATGCCGCCCGACCCCCCGAGCGCCCCGAAAGTGCCGAGGCCCCCGCGGACGCGTCGGCGCCAGTTTCCGCCGCCTGACCCCCCGAGCGCCCCGAAAGCGCAGACGCCCCCTGGACGCGTCGGCGCCACTTTCACCCGCCCGACCCCCCGTGCGCCCCGAAAGCACCGACGCCCCCCCGGATGCGTCGGCGCCACTTTCCGACGCCCGACCCCGCGAGCGCCCCGAAAGCGCAGACGCCCGCCCGGACGCGTCGCCGCCACTTTCCGCCGGCCGACCCCCCCGAGCGCCACGAAAGCGCCGACGCCCCCCCGGACGCGTCGGCGCCACTTTCCGCCGCCCGACCCCCCGAGCGCCCCGAAAGCGCCGACGCCCCCCCCGGACGCATCGGCGCCACTTTCCGCCGCCCGACCCCCCGAGCGACCCGAATGTGCCGACGCCCCCCCGAATGCGTGGGCGCCACTTTATGCCGCCCGACCCCCCGAGCGCCCCGAAAGTGCCGAGGCCCCCGCGGACACGTCGGCGCCAGTTTCCGCCGCCTGACCCCCCGAGCGCCCCGAAAGCGCAGACGCCCCCCGTACGCGTCGGCGCCACTTTCACCCGCCCGACCCCCCGTGCGCCCCGAAAGCACCGACGCCCCCCCGGATGCGTCGGCGCCACTTTCCGACGCCCAACCCCGCGAGCGCCCCGAAAGCGCAGACGCCCGCCCGGACGCGTCGGCGCCACTTTCCGCCGGCCGACCCCCCGAGCGCCACGAAAGCGCCGACGCCACCCCGGACGCGTCGGCGCCACTTTCCGCCGCCCGACCCCCCGAGCGCCCCGAAAGCGCCGACGCCCCCCCCGGACGCGTCGGCGCCACTTTCCGCCGCCCTACCCCCCGAGCGCCCCGAAAGCGCCGACGCCCCCCCGGACGCGTCGGCGCCACTTTCCGCCGCCCGAACCCCCGAGTGCCCCGAAAGTGCCGAGGCCCCCGGGATGCGTCGGCGCCACTTTCCGCCGCCCGACCGCCCGAGCGCCCCGAAAGCGCCGACGCCCTCCGGAAGCGTCGGCCCCACTTTCCGCCGCCCGACCCCCCGAGCGCCCCGAAAGCGCAGACCCCCCCGGACGCGGACGCGCCACTTTCCGCCGCTCGACCCCCCGAGTGCCCCGAAAGCGCCGACGCCCCCCCCGACGCGTCGGCGCCACTTTCCGCCGCCCGACCCCCCGAGCGCCCCGAAAGCGCCGACTCCCCCCCGGAGGCGTCGGCGCCACTTTCCGCCGCCCGACCCCCCGAGCGCCCCGAAAGCGCCGACGCCCCCCCGGAGGCGTCGGCGCCACTTTCCACCGCCCGACCCCCCGAGCGCCCCGAAAGCGCCTACGCCCCCCCGACGCGTCGGCGCCACTTTCCGCCGCCCGACCCCCCGAGCGCCCCGAAAGCGGCGACGCCCCCCGGATGCGTCGGCGCCACTTTCCGCCGCCCGACCCCCCGAGCGCCCCGAAAGCGGCGACGCCCCCCGGACGCGTCGGCGCCACTTTCCGCCGCCCGACCCCCCCGAGTGCCCCGAAAGTGCCGAGGCCCCCGGGACGCGTCGGCGCCACTTTACGCCTCCCGACCCCCCGAGCGCCCCGAAAGCGCCGACGCCCCCCGAATGCGTCGGCGCCACTTTATGCCGCCCGACCCCCCAAGCGCCCCGAAGGTGCCGAGGCCCCCCCGGACGCGTCGGCGCCAGTTTCCGCCGCCTGAACCCCCAAGCGCCCCGAAAGCGCAGACGCCTCCCCGGACGCTTCGGCGCAATTTTCCGCCGCCCGACCCCCCGAGCGCTCCGAAAGTGCCGACGCCCCCCGGACGCGTCTGCGCCACTTTCCGCCACCCGACCCCCCGAGCGCCCCGAAAGTGCCGATGCCCCCCCCCGGACGCGTCGGCGCCAGTTTCCGCCGCCTGACCCCCCGAGCGCCCCGAAGTGCCGACGCCCCCCTGGACGCGTCGGCGCCTTTTTCTGCCGCCCGATCTCCCGAGCGCCCCGAAAGCGCCGACGGCCCCTCGGACGC
Organism: Gambelia wislizenii; assembly: GCA_030847615.1. NCBI lineage: Eukaryota > Metazoa > Chordata > Lepidosauria > Squamata > Crotaphytidae > Gambelia > Gambelia wislizenii. Next base: position 5,955 of record JAUMIR010000040.1, read on the forward strand.
GACGGCGTCACGTTCCACCGCCTGACCCCCCGAGCGCCCCGAAAGCGCCAACGCCCCCCCGGACGCGTCGCCGCAAGTTTCCGCCGCCTCACCCCCCGAGCGCCCCGAAAGAGCCGACGCTCCCCCAGACGTGTCGGTGCCACTTTCTGTCGCCTGACCAACCGAGCGCCCCTAAAGCGGCGACGCCCCCCAGACGCGTCGGCGCCACTTTCCGCCGCCCGACCCCCCGAGCGCCCCGAAAGCGGAGACGCCCCCGTACGCGTCGGCGCCACTTTCCGCCACCCGACCCCCCGAGCGCCCCGAAAGCGCCGACGCCCCCCCGAATGCGTCGGCGCCACTTTATGCCGCCCGACCCCCCGAGCGCCCCGAAAGTGCCGAGGCCCCCCCAGACGCGTCGGCGCCAGTTTCCGCCGCCTAACCCCCCGAGCGCCCCGAAAGCGCAGACGCCCCCCCGGACGCGTCGGCGCCACTTTCCGCCGCCCGACCCCCCGTGCGCCCCGAAAGCGCCGACGCCCCCCCCCGGACGCATCGGCGCCACTTTCCGCCGCCCGACCCACCGAGCGCCCCAAAAGCGGCGCCGCGCAACCGTACGCATCAGCGCCACTTTCCGCCGCCTGACACCCCGAGCGCCCCGAAAGTGCCGACGCCCCCCCGGCCCCGTCAGCACCAGTTTCCGCCGCCATACCCCCCGAGCGCCCCGAAAGCGCCGACGCCCCACCGGACGCGTCAGCGCCACTTTCCGCCGCCCGACCCCCCGAGCGCCCCGAAAGCGCCGACGCCCCCACGGACGCGTCGGCGCAACTTTCCGCCGCCCGACCCCCGAGCGCCCCGAAACCGCCGACGCCCCCACGGACGCGTCGGCGCAACTTTCCGCCGCCCGACCCCCCGAGCGCCCCGAAAGCGCCGACGCCCCCCGGACGCGTCTGCGCCACTTTCCGCCGCCCGAACCCTCGAGGGCCCCGAAAGCGCCTACGCCCCCCCCGAATGCGTCGGCGCCATTTTATGCCGCCCGACCCCCTGAGCGCCCCGAAACTGCCGAGGCCACAGGGACGCGTCGTCGCCACTTTCTGCCGCCTGACCCCCCGAGAGCCCCGAAAGTGCCGACGCCCCCCCGGACGCGTCGGCGCCAGTTTCCGCCACCCGAAACCCCGAGCGCCGCGAAAGCGCCGACGCCCCCCTGGACGCGTCGGCGCCACTTTACGCCGCCCGCCCCCCGAGCGCCCCGAACGCGCCGACGCCCCCCCGGACGCGTCGGCGCCACTTTCCGTCGCCCGACCCCCCGTGCGCCCCGAAAGCGCCGACGCTCCCCCCGGACGAGTCGGCGTCACTTTCCGCCGCCCAACCCCCCGAGCGCCCCGAAAGCGCCGACGTCCCGTCGGACGCGTCGGCGCCACTTTCCGCCGCCTGACCCCCCGAGCGCCCCGATACCGCCGACGCCCCCCCTGGACGCGTCGGTGCCAGGTTCCGCCGCCTGACCCCCCGAGCGCCCCGAAAGAGCCGACGCCCCCCCGGATGCGTCAGCGCCACTTTTCGCCGTCCGACCCCCCATGCGCCCCGAAAGCGCCGACGCCCCCCCGGACGCGTCGGCGCCACTTTCCGCTGCCCGACCCCCCGAGCGCCCCGAAAGCGCCGACGCCCCCCCGGACGCGTCGGCGCCACCTTCCGCCGCCCGACCCCCCGACCGCCCCGAAAGCGCCGACGCCCCCCCGGACGCGTCGGCGCCACTTTCCGCCGCCCGAACCCCTGAGTGCCCCGAAAGTGCCGAGGCCCCCGGGACGTGTCGGCGCCACTTTCTGCCGCCTAACCCCCGAGTGCCCCGAAAGCGCCGACGCCCCCCCGGACGCGTCGGCGCCAGTTTCCGCCACCCGACACCCCGAGCGCCGCGAAAGCGCCAACTCCCCCCTGGACGCGTCGGCGCCACTTTACGCCGCCCGACCCCCCGAGCACCCCAAAAGCGCCGACGCCCCCCCGGACGCGGCGGCGCCACTTTCCGCCGCCCGACCTCCCGTGCGCCCCGAAAGCGCCGACGCCCCCACGGACGCGTCGGCGCTACTTTCCGCGGCCCGATCCCGCGAGCGCCCCGAAAGCGCCGACGCCCCCCTGGACGCGTCGGCACCACTTTCCACCGCCCAACCCCCCGTGCGCCCCGAAAGCGCCGACGCCCCCCCGGACGCGTCGGCGCCACTTTCCGACGCCCGACCCCCCGAGTGCCCCGAAAGCGCCGACGCCCCCCCCCGGACGCATCGGCGCCACTTTCCGCCACCCGACCCCACGAGCGCCCCGAAAGCGCCGACGCCCCCCCGGACGCGTCGGCGCCACTTTCCGCCGCCCGACACCCCGAGTGCCCCGAAAGCGCCGACGGCCCCCGGACGCGTCGGCGCCAGTTTCCGCCGCCTCACCCCCCAAGCGCCCCGAAAGTGCCGAACTCCCCCCGGACGCGTCGGCGTCAGTTTCCGCCGCCTCACCCACCGACCGCCCCGAAAGCGCCGACGCCCCCCCAGACGCGTCGGTACCACTTTCCGCCGCCCGACCCCCCGAGCGCCCCGAAAGCGGCGACGCCCCCCCGGACGCGTAGGCGGCACTTTCCGCCGCCCGACCCCCCGAGCGCCCCGAAAGCGCCGACGCCCCCACGGACGCGTCGGCGCCACTTTCCGCCGCCCGACCCCCCCGAGCGCCCCGAAAGCGGCGACGCTCCCCGGACGCGTCGGCGCCACTTTCCGCCGCCCGACCCCCCGAGTGCCCCGAAAGTGCCGAGGCCCCCGGGACGCGTCGGCGACACTTTACGCCGCCCGACCCCCCGAGCGCCCCGAAAGCGCCGACGCACCCCGAATGCGTCGGCGCCACTTTATGCCGCCCGACCCCCCGAGCGCCCCGAAGGTGCCGAGGCCCCCCCGGACGCGTCGGCGCCAGTTTCCGCCGCCTGAACCCGCAAGCGCCCCGAAAGCGCAGACGCCTCCCCGGACGCTTCGGCGCCATTTTCCGCCGCCCGACCCCCCGAGCGCTCCGAAAGTGCCGACGCCCCCCGGACGCGTCTGCGCCAGTTTCCGCCGCCTGACCCCCCCGAGCGCCCCGAAGTGCCGACGCCCCCCTGGACGCGTCGGCGCCTTTTTCTGCCGCCCGATCCCCCGAGCGCCCCGAAAGCGCCGACGGCCCCTCGGACGCGTCGGCGCCACGTTCCGCCGCCTGACCCCCCGAGCGCCCCGAAAACGCCAACGCCCCCCCGGACGCGTCGCCGCAAGTTTCCGCCGCCTCATCCCCCGAGCGCCCCGAAAGAGCCGACGCTCCCCCAGACGCGTCGGTGCCACTTTCCGTCGCCTGACCAACCGCGCGCCCCTAAAGCGGCGACGTCCCCCAGACGCGTCGGCGCCACTTTCCGCCGCCCGACCCCCCGAGCGCCCCGAAAGCGGAGACGCCCCCGTACGCGTCGGCGCCACTTTCCGCCACCCCGACCCCCCGAGCGCCCAAAAAGCGCCGACGCCCCCCCGAATGCGTCGGCGCCACTTTATGCCGCCCGAGCCCCCGAGCGCCCCGAAAGCGGCGACGCCCCCCCGGACGCGTAGGCGCCACTTTCTGCCGCCCGAACCCCCGAGCGCCACGAACGCGCCGACGCCAACCCGGACGCGTCGGCACCACTTTCCGCCACCCAACCCCCCGAGCGCCCCGAAAGTGCCGACGCCCCCCTGGACGCGTCAGCGCCACTTTCCGCCGCCCGACCCCCCGAGCGCCCCGAAAGCGCCGACGCCACCCGGACGCGTCTGCGCCACTTTCCGCCGCCCGAACCCTCGAGCGCCCCGAAAGCGCCTACACCCCCCCGAATGCGTCGGCGCCATTTTATGCCGCCCGACCCCCCGAGCGCCCCGAAAGTGCCCAGGCCACCGGGACGCGTCGGCGCCACTTTCTGCCGCCTGACCCCCCGAGAGCCCCCAAAGTGCCGACGCCCCCCGGACGCGTCGGCGCCAGTTTCCGCCACCCGAAACCCCGAGCGCCCCGAACGCGCCGACGCCCCCCCAGACGCGTCGGCGCCACTTTCCGCCGCCCGACCCCCCGTGCGCCCCGAAAGCGCCGACGCTCCCCCCGGACGCATCGGCGTCACTTTCCGCCGCCCGACCCCCTGAGCGCCCCGAAAGCGTCGACGCCCCCTCGGACGCGTCGGCGCCACTTTCCGCCGCCTGAACCCCCGAGCGCCCCAATACCGCCGACGCCCCCCCTGGACGCGTCGGTGCCAGGTTCCGCCGCCTCACCCCCCGAGCGCCCCGAAAGAGCCGACGCTCCCCCAGACGCGTCGGTGCCACTTTCCGTCGCCTGACCAACCGAGCGCCCCTAAAGCGGCGACGCCCCCCAGACGCGTCGGCGCCACTTTCCGTCGCCCGACCCCCCGAGCGCCCCGAAAGCGGAGACGCCCCCGTACGCGTCGGCGCCACTTTCCGCCACCCGACCCCCCGAGCGCCCCGAAAGCGCCGACGCCCCCCCGAATGCGTCGTCGCCACTTTATGCCGCCCGACCCCCCGAGCGCCCCGAAAGTGCCGAGGCCCCCCCAGACGCGTCGGCGCCAGTTTCCGCCGCCTAACCCCCCGAGCGCCCCGAAAGCGCAGACGCCCCCCCGGACGCGTCGGCGCCACTTTCCGCCGCCCGACCCCCCGTGCGCCCCGAAAGCGCCGACGCCCCCCCCCCGGACGCGTCGGCGCCACTTTCCGCCGCCCGACCCACCGAGCGCCCTAAAAGCGGCGACGCGCAACCGTACGCATCAGCGCCACTTTCCGCCGCCTGACCCCCCGAGCGCCCCGAAAGTGCCGACGCCCCCCCGGCCCCGTCAGCACCAGTTTCCGCCGCCACACCCCCCGAGCGCCCCGAAAGCGCCGACGCCCCCCCGGACGTGTCAGCGCCACTTTCCGCCGCCCGACCCCCCGAGCGCCCCGAAAGCGCCGACGCCCCCACGAACGCGTCGGCGCCACTTTCCGCCGCCCGACCCCCGAGCGCCCCGGAACCGCCGACGCCCCCCCGGACGCGTCGGCGCAACTTTCCGCCGCCCGACCCCCCGAGCGCCCCGAAAGCGCCGACGCCCCCCGGACGCGTCTGCGCCACTTTCCGCCGCCCGAACCCTCGAGCGCCCCGAAAGCGCCTACGCCCCCCCGAAGGCGTCGGCGCCATTTTATGCCGCCCGACCCCCCGAGCGCCCCGAAAGTGCCGAGGCCACCGGGACGTGTCGGCGCCACTTTCTGCCGCCTGACCCCCCGAGAGCCCCGAAAGTGCCGACGCCCCCCCGGACGCGTCGGCGCCAGTTTCCGCCACCCGAAACCCCGAGCGCCGAGAAAGCGCCGACGCCCCCCTGGACGCGTCGGCGCCACTTTACGCCGCCCGCCCCCCCGAGCGCCCCGAACGCGCCGACGCCCCCCCGGACGCGTCGGCGCCACTTTCCGCCGCCCGACCCCCCGTGCGCCCCGAAAGCGCCGACGCCCCCTCGGACGCGTCGGCGCCACTTTCCGCCGCCTGACCCCCCGAGCGCCCCGATACCGCCGACGCCCCCCCTGGACGCGTCGGTGCCAGGTTCCGCCGCCTCACCCCCCGAACGCCCCGAAAGAGCCGACGCCCCCCCGGATGCGTCAGCGCCACTTTCCGCCGTCCGACCCCCCATGCGCCCGGAAAGCGCCGACGCCCCCCCGGAAGCGTCGGCGCCACTTTCCGCTGCCCGACCCCCCGAGCGCCCCGAAAGCGCCGACGCCCCCCCGGACGCGTCGGCGCCACTTTCCGCCGCCCGACCCCCCGACCGCCCCGAAAGCGCCGACGCCCCCCCGGACGCGTCGGCGCCACTTTCCGCCGCCCGAACCCCCGTGCGCCCCGAAAGCGCCGACGCCCCCCCTGGACGCGTCGGCGCCACTTTCCGCCGCCCGACCCCCCGAGTGCCCCGAAAGCGCCGACGCCTCCCCCGGACGCGTCGGTGCCACTTTCCGCCGCCCGACCCCCCGAGTGCCCCGAAAGTGCCGAGGCCCCCGGAACGCGTCGGCGCCACTTTCCGCCGCCCGACCCCCCGAGCGCCCCGAAAGCGCCGACGCCCCCCCGAATGCGTGGGCGCCACTTTCCGCCGCCCGACACCCCGAGCGCCCCGAAAGCGCCGACGCCCCCCGGACGCATCGGCGCCACTTTCCGCCACCCGACCCCCCGAGCGCCCCGAAAGCGCCGACGCCCCCCCGGACGCGTCGGCGCCACTTTCCGCCGCCCGACCCCCGAGTGCCCCGAAAGCGCCGACGGCCCCCGGACGCGTCGGCGCCAGTTTCCGCCGCCTCACCCCCCGAGCGCCCCGAAAGTGCCGACCCCCCCCGGACGCGTCGGCGTCAGTTTCCGCCGCCTCACCCACCGAGCGCCCCGAAAGCGCCGACGCCCCCCCGGACGCGTCGGCGCCACTTTCCGCCGCCCGACCCCCCGAGCGCCCCGAAAGCGGCGACGCCCCCCCGAACGCGTAGGCGCCACTTTCTGCCGCCCGAACCCCCGAGCCCCACGAACGCGCCGACGCCAACCCGGACGCGTCGGCACCACTTTCCGCCACCCAACCCCCCGAGCGCCCCGAAAGTGCCGACGCCCCCCTGGACGCGTCAGCGCCACTTTCCGCCGCCCGACCCCCCGAGCGCCCCGAAAGCGCCGACGCCCCCACGGACGCGTCGGCGCAACTTTCCGCCGCCCGACCCCCGAGCGTCCCGAAACCGCCGACGCCCCCCCGGACGCGTCGGCGCAACTTTCCGCCGCCCGACCCCCCGAGCGCCCCGAAAGCGCCGACGCCCCCCTGGACACGTCGGCACCACTTTCCGCCGCCCGACCCCCCGTGCGCCCCGAAAGCGCCGACGCCCCCCCCGGACGCGTCGGCGCCACTTTCCGCCGCCCGACCCCCCGAGCGCCCCGAAAGCGCCGACGCCCCCCCCGGACGCCTCGGTGCCACTTTCCGCCGCCCGACCCCCTGAGTGCCCCGAAAGTGCCGAGGCCCCCGGAACGCGTCGACGCCACTTTCCACCGCCCGACCCCCCGAGCGCCCCGAAAGCGCCGACGCCCCCCCCGAATGCATGGGCGCCACTTTCCGCAGCCCGACACCCCGAGCGCCCCGAAAGCGCCGACGCCCCCCGGAAGCATCGGCGCCACTTTCCGCCACCCGACCCCCCGAGCGCCCCGAAAGCGCCGACGCCCCCCCGGACGCGTCGGCGCCACTTTCCGCCGCCCGACCCCCCGAGTGCCCCGAAAGCGCCGACGGCCCCCGGACGCATCGGCGCCAGTTTCCGCCGCCTCACCCCCCGAGCGCCCCGAAAGTGCCGACCCCCCCCCGGACGCGTCGGCGTCAGTTTCCGTCGCCTCACCCACCGAGCGCCCCGAAAGCGCCGACGCCCCCCCCGGACGCGTCGGCGCCACTTTCCGCCGCCTGACCCCCCGAGCGCCCCGAAAGCGGCGACGCCCCCCCGGACGCGTAGGCGCCACTTTCTGCCGCCCGAACCCCCGAGCGCCACGAACGCGCCGACGCCAACCCGGACGCGTCGGCACCACTTTCCGCCGCCCAACCCCCCGAGCGCCCCGAAAGTGCCGACGCCTCCCCGGACGCGTCGGCGCCACTTTCCTCCGCCTGACCCCCCGAGCGTCCCGAAAGCGCCGACGCCCCCCGGACGCGTAGGCGCCACTTTCCGCCGCCTTACCCCCCCGAGCGCCCCGAAAGCGCCGACGCTCCCCCGGACGCATCTGCGCCACTTTCTGCCGCCTGACCCCCCGAGCGCCCCGAAAGTGCCGACGCCCCCCCGGACGCGTCGGCAACAGTTTCCGCCGCCTTATCCCCCGAGCGCCCCGAAAGTGCCGACCCCCCCCCCGGACGCGTCGGAGTCAATTTCCGCCGCCTCACCCACCGAGCGCCCCGAAAGCGCCGACGCCCCCCCGGACGCGTCGGCGCCACTTTCCGCCGCCCGAACCCCCGAGCGCCCCGAAAGCGGCGACGCCCCCCCGGACGCGTAGGCGCCTCTTTCTGCCGCCCGAACCCCGAGCGCTCCGAACGCGCCGACGCCAACCCGGACGCGTCGGCACCACTTTCCGCCGCCCAACTCCCTGAGCGCCCCGAAAGTGCCGACGCCCCCCCGGACGCGTCGGCGTCACTTTCCTCCGCCTGACCCCCCGAGCGGCCCGAAAGTGCCGACGCCCCCCCGGACGCGTCGGCGTCACTTTCCTCCGCCTGACCCCCCGAGCGCCCCGAAAGTGCCGACGCCCCCCCGGACGCGTCGGCGCCACTTTCCGCCGGCTGACCCCCAGAGCGCCCCGAAAGCGCCGACGCCCCCCCGGACGCGTCGGCGCCACTTTCCGCCGCCCGAACCCCCGAGCGCCCCGAAAGCGCCGACGCCCCCCGGACGCGTCTGCGCCACTTTCCGCCGCCCGAACCCTCGAGCGCCCCGAAAGCGCCTACGCCCCCCCGAAGGCGTCGGCGCCATTTTATGCCGCCCGACCCCCCGAGCGCCCCGAAAGTGCCGAGGCCACCGGGACGTGTCGGCGCCACTTTCTGCCGCCTGACCCCCCGAGAGCCCCGAAAGTGCCGACGCCCCCCCGGACGCGTCGGCGCCAGTTTCCGCCACCCGAAACCCCGAGCGCCGAGAAAGCGCCGACGCCCCCCTGGACGCGTCGGCGCCACTTTACGCCGCCCGCCCCCCCGAGCGCCCCGAACGCGCCGACGCCCCCCCGGACGCGTCGGCGCCACTTTCCGCCGCCCGACCCCCCGTGCGCCCCGAAAGCGCCGACGCCCCCTCGGACGCGTCGGCGCCACTTTCCGCCGCCTGACCCCCCGAGCGCCCCGATACCGCCGACGCCCCCCCTGGACGCGTCGGTGCCAGGTTCCGCCGCCTCACCCCCCGAACGCCCCGAAAGAGCCGACGCCCCCCCGGATGCGTCAGCGCCACTTTCCGCCGTCCGACCCCCCATGCGCCCGGAAAGCGCCGACGCCCCCCCGGAAGCGTCGGCGCCACTTTCCGCTGCCCGACCCCCCGAGCGCCCCGAAAGCGCCGACGCCCCCCCGGACGCGTCGGCGCCACTTTCCGCCGCCCGAACCCCCGTGCGCCCCGAAAGCGCCGACGCCCCCCCTGGACGCGTCGGCGCCACTTTCCGCCGCCCGACCCCCCGAGTGCCCCGAAAGCGCCGACGCCTCCCCCGGACGCGTCGGTGCCACTTTCCGCCGCCCGACCCCCCGAGTGCCCCGAAAGTGCCGAGGCCCCCGGAACGCGTCGGCGCCACTTTCCGCCGCCCGACCCCCCGAGCGCCCCGAAAGCGCCGACGCCCCCCCGAATGCGTGGGCGCCACTTTCCGCCGCCCGACACCCCGAGCGCCCCGAAAGCGCCGACGCCCCCCGGACGCATCGGCGCCACTTTCCGCCACCCGACCCCCCGAGCGCCCCGAAAGCGCCGACGCCCCCCCGGACGCGTCGGCGCCACTTTCCGCCGCCCGACCCCCGAGTGCCCCGAAAGCGCCGACGGCCCCCGGACGCGTCGGCGCCAGTTTCCGCCGCCTCACCCCCCGAGCGCCCCGAAAGTGCCGACCCCCCCCGGACGCGTCGGCGTCAGTTTCCGCCGCCTCACCCACCGAGCGCCCCGAAAGCGCCGACGCCCCCCCGGACGCGTCGGCGCCACTTTCCGCCGCCCGACCCCCCGAGCGCCCCGAAAGCGGCGACGCCCCCCCGAACGCGTAGGCGCCACTTTCTGCCGCCCGAACCCCCGAGCCCCACGAACGCGCCGACGCCAACCCGGACGCGTCGGCACCACTTTCCGCCACCCAACCCCCCGAGCGCCCCGAAAGTGCCGACGCCCCCCTGGACGCGTCAGCGCCACTTTCCGCCGCCCGACCCCCCGAGCGCCCCGAAAGCGCCGACGCCCCCACGGACGCGTCGGCGCAACTTTCCGCCGCCCGACCCCCGAGCGTCCCGAAACCGCCGACGCCCCCCCGGACGCGTCGGCGCAACTTTCCGCCGCCCGACCCCCCGAGCGCCCCGAAAGCGCCGACGCCCCCCTGGACACGTCGGCACCACTTTCCGCCGCCCGACCCCCCGTGCGCCCCGAAAGCGCCGACGCCCCCCCCGGACGCGTCGGCGCCACTTTCCGCCGCCCGACCCCCCGAGCGCCCCGAAAGCGCCGACGCCCCCCCCGGACGCCTCGGTGCCACTTTCCGCCGCCCGACCCCCTGAGTGCCCCGAAAGTGCCGAGGCCCCCGGAACGCGTCGACGCCACTTTCCACCGCCCGACCCCCCGAGCGCCCCGAAAGCGCCGACGCCCCCCCGAATGCGTGGGCGCCACTTTCCGCAGCCCGACACCCCGAGCGCCCCGAAAGCGCCGACGCCCCCCGGAAGCATCGGCGCCACTTTCCGCCACCCGACCCCCCGAGCGCCCCGAAAGCGCCGACGCCCCCCCGGACGCGTCGGCGCCACTTTCCTCCGCCCGACCCCCCGAGTGCCCCGAAAGCGCCGACGGCCCCCGGACGCATCGGCGCCAGTTTCCGCCGCCTCACCCCCCGAGCGCCCCGAAAGTGCCGACCCCCCCCCGGACGCGTCGGCGTCAGTTTCCGTCGCCTCACCCACCGAGCGCCCCGAAAGCGCCGACGCCCCCCCGGACGCGTCGGCGCCACTTTCCGCCGCCTGACCCCCCGAGCGCCCCGAAAGCGGCGACGCCCCCCCGGACGCGTAGGCGCCACTTTCTGCCGCCCGAACCCCCGAGCGCCACGAACGCGCCGACGCCAACCCGGACGCGTCGGCACCACTTTCCGCCGCCCAACCCCCCGAGCGCCCCGAAAGTGCCGACGCCTCCCCGGACGCGTCGGCGCCACTTTCCTCCGCCTGACCCCCCGAGCGTCCCGAAAGCGCCGACGCCCCCCGGACGCGTAGGCGCCACTTTCCGCCGCCTTACCCCCCCGAGCGCCCCGAAAGCGCCGACGCTCCCCCGGACGCATCTGCGCCACTTTCTGCCGCCTGACCCCCCGAGCGCCCCGAAAGTGCCGACGCCCCCCCGGACGCGTCGGCAACAGTTTCCGCCGCCTTATCCCCCGAGCGCCCCGAAAGTGCCGACCCCCCCCCGGACGCGTCGGAGTCAATTTCCGCCGCCTCACCCACCGAGCGCCCCGAAAGCGCCGACGCCCCCCCGGACGCGTCGGCGCCACTTTCCGCCGCCCGAACCCCCGAGCGCCCCGAAAGCGGCGACGCCCCCCCGGACGCGTAGGCGCCTCTTTCTGCCGCCCGAACCCCCGAGCGCTCCGAACGCGCCGACGCCAACCCGGACGCGTCGGCACCACTTTCCGCCGCCCAACTCCCTGAGCGCCCCGAAAGTGCCGACGCCCCCCCGGACGCGTCGGCGTCACTTTCCTCCGCCTGACCCCCCGAGCGGCCCGAAAGTGCCGACGCCCCCCCGGACGCGTCGGCGTCACTTTCCTCCGCCTGACCCCCCGAGCGCCCCGAAAGTGCCGACGCCCCCCCGGACGCGTCGGCGCCACTTTCCGCCGGCTGACCCCCAGAGCGCCCCGAAAGCGCCGACGCCCCCCCGGACGCGTTGGCGCCACTTTCCGCCGCCCGAATCCCCGAGCGCCCCGAAAGCGGCGACGCCCCCCCGGACGCGTAGGCGCCACTTTCTGCCGCCCGAACCCCCGAGCGCCCCGAACGCACCGACGCCAACCCGGACGCGTCGGCACCACTTTCCGCCGCCCGAACCCCCGAGCGACCCGAAAGCGCCGACCCCCACCCCGGACGCGTCGGCGCCACATTTCGCCATCCGACCCCCCGAGCGCCCCGAAAGCGCTGACGCCCCCCCGGACGCGTCGGCGCCACTTTCCGCCGCCCAACCCCCCGCGCGCCCCGAAAGCGCCGACGCCCCTCGGACGCGTCGGCGCCACTTTCCGCCGCCCAAACCCCCGAGCGCCCCAAAAGCGCCGACGCCCCCCGGACGCGTAGGCGCCACTTTCCGCCGCCTCACCCCCCGAGCGCCCCGAAAGCGCCGACGCCGCCCCGGACGCATCTGCACCACTTTCTGCCGCCTTACCCCCCGAGCGCCCCGAAAGTGCCGACGCCCCCCGGACGCGTCGGCGCCAGTTTCCTCCGCCTCACCCCCCGAGCGCCCCGAAAGCGCCGACACCCCCCCAGACGCGTCGGCGCCACTTTCCGCCCCCCCACCCCCCGAGCGCCCCGAAAGCACCGACGCCCCCCCGGACGCGTCGGCGTCAGTTTCCGCCGCCTCACCCACCGAGCGCCCCGAAAGCGCCGACACCTCCCCGGACGCGTCGGCGCCACTTTCCGCCGCCCGACCCCCCGAGCGCTCCGAAAGCGCCGACGCCCTCCCCGGACGCGTCGGCGCCACTTTCCGCCGCCCGACCCCCCGAGTGCCCCGAAAGTGCCGAGGCCCCCGGGACGCGTCGGCGCCACTTTCCACCGCCCGACTCCCCCAGCGCCCCGAAAGCGCCGACGCCCCCCCGAATGCGTGGGCGCCACTTTATGCCGCCCGACCCCCCGAGCGCCCCGAAAGTGCCGAGGCCCCCCCGGACGCGTCGGCACCAGTTTCCGCCGCCATACCCCCCGAGCGCCCCGAAAGCGCCGACGCCCCCCAGGACGCGTTGGCGCCACTTTCCGCCGCCCGACCCACCGAGCGCCCCAAAAGCGGCGACGCGCCCCCGTACGCATCGGCGCCACTTTCCGCCGCCTGACCCCCCGAGCGCCCCGAAAGTGCCGACGCCCCCCCGGCCCCGTCAGCGCCAGTTTCCGCCGCCACACCCCCCGAGCGCCCCGAAAGCGCCGACGCTCCCCCGGACGCGTCAGCGCCACTTTCCGCCGCCCGACCCCCCGAGCGCCCCGAGAGCGCCGACGCCCCCACGGACGCGACGGCGCAACTTTCCGCCGCCCGACCCCCCGAGCGCCCCGAAACCGCCGACGCCCCCCCGGACGCGTCGGCGCAACTTTCCGCCGCCCGACCCCCCGAGCACCCCGAAAGCGCCGACGCCCCCCGGACGCGTCTGCGCCACTTTCCGCCGCCCGACCCCTCGAGCGCCCAGAAAGCCCCTACGCCCCCCGAATGCGTCGGCGCCATTTTATGCCGCCCAACCCCCCGAGCGCCCCGAAAGTGCCGATGCCACCGGGACGCGTCGGCGCCACTTTCTGCCGCCTGACCCCCCGAGAGCCCCGAAAGTGCCGACGCCCCCCCTGACGCTTTGGCGCCAGTTTTCGCCACCCGAAACCCCGAGCGCCGCGAAAGCGCCGACGCCCCCCTGGACGCGTCGGCGCCACTTTACGCCGTCCGCCCCCCCGAGCGCCCCGAACGCGCTGACGCCCCCCCGGACGCGTCGGCGCCACTTTCCGCTGCCCGACCCCCCGTGCGCCCCGAAAGCGCCGACGCCCCCCCGGACGCGTCGGCGCCAGTTTCCGCCGCCTCACCCCCCGAGCGCCCCGAAAGTGCCGACCCCCCCCCGGACGCGTCGGCGTCAGTTTCCGTCGCCTCACCCACCGAGCGCCCCGAAAGCGCCGACGCCCCCCCGGATGCGTCGGCGCCACTTTCCGCCGCCTGACCCCCCGAGCGCCCCGAAAGCGGCGACGCCCCCCCGGACGCGTAGGCGCCACTTTCTGCCGCCCGAACCCCCGAGCGCCACGAACGCGCCGACGCCAACCCGGACGCGTCGGCACCACTTTCCGCCGCCCAACCCCCCGAGCGCCCCGAAAGTGCCGACGCCTCCCCGGACGCGTCGGCGCCACTTTCCTCCGCCTGACCCCCCGAGCGTCCCGAAAGCGCCGACGCCCCCCGGACGCGTAGGCGGCACTTTCCGCCGCCTCACCCCCCCGAGCGCCCCGAAAGCGCCGACGCTCCCCCGGACGCATCTGCGCCACTTTCTGCCGCCTGACCCCCCGAGCGCCCCGAAAGTGCCGACGCCCCCCCGGACGCGTCGGCAACAGTTTCCGCCGCCTTATCCCCCGAGCGCCCCGAAAGTGCCGACCCCCCCCCCGGACGCGTCGGGGTCAATTTCCGCCGCCTCACCCACCGAGCGCCCCGAAAGCGCCGACGCCCCCCCGGACGCGTCGGCGCCACTTTCCGCCGCCCGAACCCCCGAGCGCCCCAAAAGCGGCGACGCCCCCCCGGACGCGTAGGCGCCTCTTTCTGCCGCCCGAACCCCCGAGCGCTCCGAACGCACCGACGCCAACCCGGACGCGTCGGCACCACTTTCCGCCGCCCAACTCCCTGAGCGCCCCGAAAGTGCCGACGCCCCCCCGGACGCGTCGGCGTCACTTTCCTCCGCCTGACCCCCCGAGCGCCCCGAAAGTGCCGACGCCCCCCCGGACGCGTCGGCGCCACTTTCCGCCGGCTGACCCCCAGAGCGCCCCGAAAGTGTCGACGAACCCCCGGACGCGTCGGCGCCAGTTTCTGCCGCCTGACCCCCCGAGCGCCCCGAAAGTGCCGACGCCCCCCCGGACGCGTCGGCGTCAGTTTCCGCCGCCTCACCTTCCGAGCGCCCCGAAAGCGCCGACGCCCCCCCGGACGCGTCGGCGCCAGTTTCCGCCGCCCGACCCCCCGAGCGCCCCGAAAGCGGCGACGCCCCCCCGGACGCGTAGGCGCCACTTTCTGCCGCCCGAACCCCCGAGCGCCCCGAACGCACCGACGCCAACCCGGACGCGTCGGCACCACTTTCCGCCGCCCGAACCCCCGAGCGACCCGAAAGCGCCGACCCCCACCCCGGACGCGTCGGCGCCACATTTCGCCATCCGACCCCCCGAGCGCCCCGAAAGCGCTGACGCCCCCCCGGACGCGTCGGCGCCACTTTCCGCCGCCCAACCCCCCGCGCGCCCCGAAAGCGCCGACGCCCCCCGGACGCGTCGGCGCCACTTTCCGCCGCCCAAACCCCCGAGCGCCCCAAAAGCGCCGACGCCCCCCGGACGCGTAGGCGCCACTTTCCGCCGCCTCACCCCCGAGCGCCCCGAAAGCGCCGACGCCGCCCCGGACGCATCTGCACCACTTTCTGCCGCCTTACCCCCCGAGCGCCCCGAAAGTGCCGACGCCCCCCGGACGCGTCGGCGCCAGTTTCCTCCGCCTCACCCCCCGAGCGCCCCGAAAGCGCCGACACCCCCCCAGACGCGTCGGCGCCACTTTCCGCCCCCCCACCCCCCGAGCGCCCCGAAAGCACCGACGCCCCCCCGGACGCGTCGGCGTCAGTTTCCGCCGCCTCACCCACCGAGCGCCCCGAAAGCGCCGACACCTCCCCGGACGCGTCGGCGCCACTTTCCGCCGCCCGACCCCCCGAGCGCTCCGAAAGCGCCGACGCCCTCCCCGGACGCGTCGGCGCCACTTTCCGCCGCCCGACCCCCCGAGTGCCCCGAAAGTGCCGAGGCCCCCGGGACGCGTCGGCGCCACTTTCCACCGCCCGACTCCCCCAGCGCCCCGAAAGCGCCGACGCCCCCCCGAATGCGTGGGCGCCACTTTATGCCGCCCGACCCCCCGAGCGCCCCGAAAGTGCCGAGGCCCCCCCGGACGCGTCGGCACCAGTTTCCGCCGCCATACCCCCCGAGCGCCCCGAAAGCGCCGACGCCCCCCAGGACGCGTTGGCGCCACTTTCCGCCGCCCGACCCACCGAGCGCCCCAAAAGCGGCGACGCGCCCCCGTACGCATCGGCGCCACTTTCCGCCGCCTGACCCCCCGAGCGCCCCGAAAGTGCCGACGCCCCCCCGGCCCCGTCAGCGCCAGTTTCCGCCGCCACACCCCCCGAGCGCCCCGAAAGCGCCGACGCCCCCCCGGACGCGTCAGCGCCACTTTCCGCCGCCCGACCCCCCGAGCGCCCCGAGAGCGCCGACGCCCCCACGGACGCGACGGCGCAACTTTCCGCCGCCCGACCCCCCGAGCGCCCCGAAACCGCCGACGCCCCCCCGGACGCGTCGGCGCAACTTTCCGCCGCCCGACCCCCCGAGCGCCCCGAAAGCGCCGACGCCCCCCGGACGCGTCTGCGCCACTTTCCGCCGCCCGACCCCTCGAGCGCCCAGAAAGCCCCTACGCCCCCCGAATGCGTCGGCGCCATTTTATGCCGCCCAACCCCCCGAGCGCCCCGAAAGTGCCGATGCCACCGGGACGCGTCGGCGCCACTTTCTGCCGCCTGACCCCCGAGTGCCCCGAAAGCGCCGACGCCCCCCCCGGACGCGTCGGCGCCAGTTTCCGCCACCCGACACCCCGAGCGCCGCGAAAGCGCCAACTCCCCCCTGGACGCATCGGCGCCACTTTACGCCGCCCGCCCCACCAAGCGCCCCAAAAGCGCCGACGCCCCCCCGGACGCGTCGGCGTCACTTTCCGCCGCCCAACCCCTCGAGCGCCCAGAAAGCGCCTACGCCCCCCGAATGCGTCGGCGCCATTTTATGCCGCCCAACCCCCCGAGCGCCCCGAAAGTGCCGATGCCACCGGGACGCGTCGGCGCCACTTTCTGCCGCCTGACCCCCCGAGAGCCCCGAAAGTGCCAACGCCCCCCCTGACGCTTCGGTGCCAGTTTTCGCCACCCGAAACCCCGAGCGCCGCGAAAGCGCCGACGCCCCCCTGGACGCGTCGGCGCCACTTTACGCCGCCCGCCCTCCCAAGCGCCCCGAACGCGCTGACGCCCCCCCGGACGCGTCGGCGCAACTTTCCGCTGCCCAACCCCCCGTGCGCCCCGAAAGCGCCGACGCCCCCCCGGACGCGTCGGCGTCACTTTCCGCCGCCCGACCCCCCGAGCGCCCCGAAAGCGCCGACGCCCCCCCGAATGCGTTGGCGCCACTTTATGCCGCCCGACCCCCCAAGCGCCCCGAAAGTGCCGAGGCCCCCCCGGACGCGTCGGCGCCAGTTTCCGCCGCCTGACCCCCCGAGCGCCCCGATACCGCCGACGCCCCCCCTGGACGCGTCGGTGCCAGGTTCCGCCGCCTCACCACCCGAGCGCCCCGAAAGAGCCGACGCCCCCCCGGATGCGTCGGCGCCACTTTCCGCCGCCCGACCCCCCGATGCGCCCCGAAAGCGCCGACGCCCCCCCGGACGCGTCGGCGCCACTTTCCGCCGTCCGACCCCCCGAGCGCCCCGAAAGCGCCGACGCCCCCCCCGGACGCGTCGGCGCCACTTTCCGCCGCCCGACCCCCCGACCGGCCCGAAAGCGTCGACGCACCCCCGGACGCGTCGGCGCCACTTTCCGCCACCCGAACCCCCGAGTGCCCCGAAAGTGCCGAGGCCCCCGGGACGCGTCGGCGCCACTTTCTGCCGCCTGACCCCGGAGTGCCCCGAAAGCGCCGACGCCCCCCCGGACGCGTCGGCGCCAGTTTCCGCCACCCGACACCCCGAGCGCCGCGAAAGCGCCAACTCCCCCCTGGACGCATCGGCGCCACTTTACGCCGCCCGCCCCACCAAGCGCCCCAAAAGCGCCGACGCCCCCCGGACGCGTCGGCGTCACTTTCCGCCGCCCGACCCCCCGAGCGCCCCGAAAGTGCCGAGGACCCCCGGACGCGTCGGCGCCAGTTTCCGCCGCCTGACCCCCCGAGCGCCCCGAAAGCGCAGACTAACCCCACAGACGCGTCGGCGCAACTTTCCGCCGCCCGACCCCCCGAGCGCCCCGAAACCGCCGATGCCCCCCCGGACGAGTCGGCGCAACTTTCCGCCGCCCGACCCCCCGAGCGACCCGAAAGCGCCGACGCCCCCCGGACGCGTCTGCGCCACTTTCCGCCGCCCGACCCCTCGAGCGCCCAGAAAGCGCCTACGCCCCCCGAATGCGTCGGCGCCATTTTATGCCGCCCAACCCCCCGAGCGCCCCGAAATTGCCGAGGCCACCGGGACACGTCGGCGCAACTTTCTGCCGCCTGACCCCCGAGAGCCCCGAAAGTGCTGACGCCCCCCCGGACGCTTCGGCGCCAGTTTCCGCCACCCGAAACCCCGAGCGCCGCGAAAGCGCCGACGCCCCCATGGACGCGTCGCCGCCACTTTACGCCGCCCGCCCCCCCGAGCGCCCCGAACGCGCTGACGTCCCCCCGGACGCGTCGGCGCCACTTTCCGCCGCCCGACCCCCCGTGCGCCCCGAAAGCGCCGACGCCCCCCCGGACGCGTCGGCGTCACTTTCCGCCGCCCGACCCCCCGAGCGCCCCGAAAGCGCCGACGCCCCCCCGAATGCGTCGGCGCCACTTTATGCCGCCTGACCCCCCAAGCGCCCCGAAAGTGCCGAGGCCCCCCCGGACGCGTCGGTGCCAGTTTCCGCCGCCTGACCCCCCGAGCGCCCCGAAAGCGCAGACTCCCCCCCCGGACGCGTCGGCGCCATTTTCCGACGCCCGACACCCCGAGCGACCCGAAAGCGCCGACGCCCCCTCGGAGGCGTCGGCGCCACTTTCCGCCGCCTGACCCCCCGTGCACCCCGATACCGCCGACGCCCCCCCCGGACGCGTCGGTGCCAGGTTCCGCCGCCTCACCCCCCGAGCGCCCCGAAAGAGCCGACGCCCCCCCGGATGCGTCGCCGCCACTTTCCGCCGCCCGACCCCCCATTCGCCCCGAAAGCGCCAACGCCCCCCCGGACGCGTCGGCGCCACTTTCCGCCGCCCGACCCCCCGAGCGCCCCGAAAGCGCCGACGCCCCCCCCGACGCGTTGGCGCCACTTTCCACCGCCCGACCCCCCGAGCGCCCCGAAAGCGGCGACGCCCCCCGGACGCGTCGGCGCCACTTTCCGCCGCCCGACCCCCCGAGCGCTCCGAAAGCGGCGACGCCCCCCGGACGCGTCGGCGCCACTTTCCGCCTCCTGACCCCCCGAGTGCCCCGAAAGTGCCGAGGCCCCCGGGACGCGTCGGCGCCACTTTCCGCCGCCAGACCCCCCGAGCGCCCCGAAAGCGCCGACGCCCCCCAAATGCGTCGGCGCCACTTTATGCCGCCCGACCCCCGGAGCGCCCCGAAAGTGCCGATACCCCCCCGTACGCGTCACCGCCAGTTTCCGCCGCCTGAACCCCCAAGCGCCCCGAAAGCGCAGACGCCCCCCCGGACGCGTCGGCGCCATTTTCCGCCGCCCGACCCCCCGAGCGCTCCGAAAGCGCCGACGCCCCCCGGACGCGTCTGCGCCACTTTCCGCCACCCGACCCCCCGAGCGCCCCGAAAGCGCCTACGCCCCCCCCGGACGCGTCGGGGCCAGTTTCCGCCGCCTGACCCCCCGAGCGCCCCGAAAGTGCCGACGCCCCCCCGGACGCGTCGGCGCCACTTTCCGCCGGCCGACCCCCCGAGCACCCCGAAAGCGCCGACGCCCCCCCCCGGACGCGTCGGCGCCACTTTCCGCCGCCCGAACCCCCGAGTGCCCCGAAAGTGCCGAGGCCCACGGGACGCGTCGTCGCCACTTTCCGCCGCCCGACGCCCCGTGCGCCCCGAAAGCGCCGACGCCACCCCCCGGACGCGTTGGCGCCACTTTCCGCCGCCCAACCCCGCGAGCGCCCCGAAAGCGCAGACCCCCCCTGACGCGTCGGCGCCACTTTCCGCCGCCCGACCCCCCGAGCGCCCTGAAAGCGCCGACGCCCCCCCCGACGCGTCGGCGCCACTTTCCGCCGCCCAACCCCCCGAGCGCCCCGAAAGCGCCGACGCCCCCCCGGACGCGTCGGCGCCACTTTCCACCGCCCGACCCCCCGAGCGCCCCGAATGCGCCGACGCCCCCCCCGACGCGTCGGCGCCACTTTCCGCCGCCCGACCCCCCCGAGCGCCCCGAAAGCGCCGACGCCCCCCCGGACGCGTCGGCGCCACTTTCCACTGCCCGACCCCCCGAGCGCCCCGAAAGCAGCGACGCCCCCCGGACGCGTCGCCGCCACTTTCCGCCGCCCGACCCCCCGAGCGCCCCGAAAGCGGCGACGTCCCCCGGACGCGTCGGCGCCACTTTCCGCCGCCCGACCCCCCGAGCGCCCCGAAAGCGGCGACGCCCCCCGGACGCGTCGGCGCCACTTTCCGCCTCCTGACCCCCCGAGCGCCCCGAAAGCGCCGCCGAACCCCGGACGCGTCGGCTCCACTTTCCGCCGCCCGACCCACCGTGCGCCCCGAAAGCGCCGAGGCCCCCCCGGACACATCGGCACCAGTTTCCACCGGCTCACCCACCGAGTGCCCCGAAAGCGCCGAGGCCCCCCGGACGCGTCAGTGCCACTTTCCGCCGCCTGACCCCCCGAGCGCCCCGAAAGCGCCGCCGACCCCCGGACGCGTCGGCGCCACTTTCCGCCACCCGACCCCCCCAAGCGCGCCGTAAGCGCCTACGACCCCCCGAACGCGTCGGCGCCACTTTCCGCCGCCCGACCCCCCGAGCGCCCCGAAATCGCCGACGCCCCCCGGACGCGTCGGCACCACTTTCCGCCGCCCGACCCACCGTGCGCCCCGAAAGCGCCGAGGCCCCCCCGGACGCGTCGGCGCCACTTTACGCCGCCTGTCCCCCCGAGCGCCCCAAAAGCGCCGACGCCCCCCCGGACGGGTCGGCGCCACTTTCCGCCGCCCGACCCCCTAGTGCCCCGAAAGCCCAGACGCCCCCCCCGGACGTGTAGGCGCCACTTACCGCCGCTTCACCCCCCGAGCGCCCCGAAAGTGTCTAGGATGCTTCGGCGCCACTTTCCGCCGCCCGACCCCCCGAGCGCCCCGAAAGTGCCGACGCCCCCCCGGACGCGTCGGCGCCACTTTCCGCCGCCCGACCCCCCTAGCGCCCCGAAAGCCCAGACGCCCCCCCGGACGCGTAGGCGCCACTTACCGCCGCCTCACCCCCCTAGCGCCCCGAAAGTGTCTACGCCCCCCGGATGCTTCGGCGCCACTTTCCGCCGCCCGACCCCCCGAGCGCCCCGAAAGTGCCGACGCCCCCCCGGACGCGTCGGCGCCACTTTGTGCTGCCCGACCCACCGAGCTCCCCGAAAGTGCCGACGCCCCCCCGGACACGTCGGCGACAGTTTCCGCCGCCTCACCCACTGAGCGCCCCAAAAGTGCCGACGCCCCCCCGGACGCGTCGGCGCCAGTTTCCGCCGCCTCACCCACCGAGCGCCCCGAAAGTGCCGATGCCCCCCCGGACGCGTCGGCGCCAGTTTCCGAAGCCTCACCCCCTGAGCGCCCCGGAAGTGCCGACGCCCCCCCGGACGCGTCGGCGCCAGTTTCTGCCGCGTCACCCCCCGAGCGCCCCGAAAGTGTCGACGCCCCCGGGATGCGTCGGTGCCACATTCCGCCGCCTGACCCCCCGAGCGCCCTGAAAGCGCCGACGCCCCCACGGACAAGTCGGCGCCACTTTCCATCGCCCGACCCCTCGAGCGCCCCGAAAGCGCCGACGCCCCCCGGACGCGTCGGCGCCACTTTCCGCCGCCACATCCACGAGCGCCCCGAAAACGTCGACGCCCCCCCGGACGCGTTTGCGCCAGTTTCCGCCGCCTCACCCCCCGAGCGCGCCGAAAGTGCCGACGCCCCCCGGACGCGTCGGCGCCACTTTCCGCCGCCCGACCCCCCGAGCGCCCCGAAACCGCAGACGCCCCCCCGGATGCGTCGGCGCCACTTACCGCCGCCTCAACCCCCAAGCGCCCCGAAAGTGTCAACGCCCCCTGGACGCGTCGGCGCCACTTTCCGCCGTCCGACCCCCCGAGTGCCCCGAAAGCGCCGACGCCCCCCGGACGCGTCGGCAACACTTTCCGCCGCCCGACACCCCGAGCGCCCCGAAAGCGCCGACGCCCCCCCGGACGCGTTGGAGCCAATTTCCGCCACCCACCCCCCGAGAGCCCTGAAAGCGCCGACGCCCCCACGGACGCGTCGGCGCCAGTTTCCGCCGCCCGAACCCCCGAGACCCCCAAGGCGCCGACGCCCCCTCGGACGCGTCGGCGCCACTTTCTGCCGCCTGACCCCCCGAGCGACCCGAAAGTGCCGACGCCCACCGGACACGTCGGCGCCACTTTCCGCCGCCCGAACCCCCGAGCGCCCCGAAAGCGCCGATGCCACCCCGGACGCGTCGGCGCCACTTTCCGCCGCCCGAACACCCGAGCGACCCGAAAGCGCCGACGCCCCCCCGGACGCGTCAGCGCCACATTTCGCCGTCCGACCCCCCGAGTGACCCGAAAGCGCCGACGCCCCCCGGACGAGTCGGCAACACTTTCCGCCGCCCGACACCCCGAGCGCCCCGAAAGCGCCGACGCCCCCCCGGACGCGTTGGAGCCAATTTCCGCCACCCACCCCCCGAGCGCCCTGAAAGCGCCGACGCCCCCCCGGACGCGTTCGAGCCAGTTTCCGCCACCCACCCCCCGAGCACCCCGAAAGCGCCGACGCCCCCCGGACACTTCGGCGCCAGTTTCCGCCGCCCGACCCCCCGAGCGCTCCGAAAGCGCCGACGCCCCCCCGGACGCGTCGGCGCCACTTTCCGCCGCCCGACCTCCCGAGCGCCCCGAAAGTGCCGACGCTCCCCCGGACGCGTCAGCGCCACTTTCCGCCGCCTGACCCCCCGAGCGCCCCGAAACTGCCGACGCCCCCCCGGACGCGTCGGCGCCAGTTTCCGCCGCCTCACCCCCCCGAGCGCCCGAAAGCGCCTACGCCCCCCCCGGACGCGTCGGCGCCACTTTCCGCCGCCCGACCCCCCGAGCGCCCCGAAAGCGCCGACGTCCGCGGGACGCGTCGGCGCCACTTTCCGCCGCCCGACCCCCCGAGCGCCCCGAAAGCGCCGACGTCCCCCCGGACGCGTCGGCGCCACTTTCCGCCACCCGACCCCCCGAGCGCCCCGAAAGCGCCGACGTCCCCCGGACGCTTCGGCGTCACTTTCCGCCGCCCGCGCCGCCGAGCGGCCCGAAAGCGCCGACGTACCCCCGGACGCGTCCGCGCCACTTTCCGCTGCCCGACCCCCCGAGAGCCCCAAAAGCGCCGACGCCCCCCGGACGCGTCGGCGCCAGTTTCCGCCGCCCGACCCCACGAGCGCCCCGAAAGCGCCGACCCCCCCGGACGCGTCGGTGCCACTTTCCGCCGCCCGACCCCCCGAGCACCCCGAAACCACCGACGCCCCCTGGACGTGTCGGCGCCACTTTCCCCGCCCAAACCCCCGAGCGCCCCGAAAGCGCCGACGCCACACCCGGGACGCGTCGGCGCCACTCTCCGCCGACCGACCCCCAGAGCGCCCCGAAAGCGCCGACGCCCCCCCAGACGCGTCGGCGCCACTTTCCACCGCCCGACCCCCCGAGCGCCCCGAAAGCGCCGACGCCCCCCGGACGCGTCGGGGCCAGTTTCCGCCGCCCGACCCCCCGAGACCCCCGAAAGCGCCGACGCCCCCTCGGACGCGTCGGCGACACTTTCCGTCGCCTCACCCCCCGAGCGCCCTGAAAGCGCCGACGCCCCCCCCGGACGCGTCGGCGCCACTTTCCGCCGCCTGACCCCCCGAGCGACCTGAAAGTGCCGACGCCCCCCCGGATGCGTCGGCGCCAGTTTCCGCCGCCTCACCCCCCCGAGCGCCCCGAAAGCGCCGACCCCCCCCGGACACGTCGGCGCCACTTTCCACCGCCCGACCCCCCCGAGCGCCCCGAAAGCACCGACGCCCCCCCCGGACGCGTCGGCGCCACTTTCCGCCGCCCGACCCCCCGAGCGCCCCGAAACCACCGACGCCCCCTGGACGTGTCGGCGCCACTTTCCGCCGCCCGACCCTCCGAGCGCCCCGAAAGCGCCGACGCCCCCCCGGACGCATCGGCGCCACTTTCCCCGCCCAACCCCCCCGAGCGCCCCGAAAGCGCCGACGCCACACCCGGAACGCGTCGGCGCCACTCTCCGCCGCCCGACCCCCGAGCGCCCCGAAAGCGCTGACGCCCCCCCCGGACGCGTCGGCGCCACTTTCCGCCGCCCGACCCCCCGAGCGCCTTGAAAGCGCCGACACCCCCCACGGACGCGTCGACGCCTCTTTCCGCTTCCCGAACCCCCGAGCGCCCCGAAAGGCGCCGACGCCCCCCGGACGCGTCGGCGCCACTTTCCGCCGTCCGACCCCCCGAGCGCCCCGAAAGCGCCAACGCCCCCCCGGACGCATCGGCGCCACGTTCCGCCGCCCGACACCCCGACCCGCCCCGAAAGCGCCGACGCCCCTCCGGACCCGTCGGCGCCTCTTTCCCGCCGCCCGACCCCCCGAGCGCCCCGAAAGCGCCGACGTCCCCCCGGACGCATCGGCGCCACTTTCCACCGCCCGTCCCCCCGAGCGCCCCAAAAGCGCCGAAGCCCCCCGGACGCGTCGGCGCCACTTTCCGCCGCCCGACCCCCCCGAGCGCCCCGAAAGCGCCAACGCCCCCCCCCGGACGCATCGGCGCCACGTTCCGCCGCCCGACACCCCGACCGCCCCGAAAGCGCCGACGCCCCTCCGGACCCGTCGGCGCCTCTTTCCGCCGCCCGACCCCCCGAGCGCCCCGAAAGCGCCGACGTCCCCCCGGACGCGTCGGCGCCACTTTCCGCCGCCTGACCCCCCGAGCGCCCCGAAAGCGCCCGACGTCCCCCGGACGCGTCGGCGCCACTTTCTGGCGCCTGACCCCCCGAGCGCCCCGAAAGTGCCGACCCCCCCCGGACGTGTCGGCGCAATTTTCCGCCGTCCCACCCCCCGAGCGCCCCGAAAGCACCGACGCCCCCCCGGACGCGTCGGCGTCAGTTTCCGCCGCCTCACCCCCCGACCGCCCCGAAAGCGCCAACGCCCCCCCGGACGTGTCGGCGCCAGTTTACGCCGCCCGACACCCACCGAGCGCCCCGAAAGTGCCGACGCCCCCCCGGACGTGTGGGCACCAGTTTACGCCGCCCGACACCCTGAGCGCCCCGAAAGTGCCGACACCCCCCCGGACGCGTAGGCGCCAGTTTCCGCCGCCTCACCCCCGAGCGCCCCGAAAGTGCCGACCCCCCCCGGATGCGTCGGCGCCACTTTCCGCCGCCCCACACCCCGAGCGCCCCGAATGCGTCGACGCCCCCCGGACGCGTTGGCACCAGATTCCGCCGCCCAACCCCCCGAGAGCCCCGAAAGCGCCGACGCCCCCTCGGAAGCGTAGGCGACACTTTCCGCCGCCTCACCCCCGGAGCGCCCCGAAAGCGCCGACGCCCCCCCAGACGCGTCGGCGCCACATTCCGCTGCCTGACCCCCCGAGTGCCCCGAAAGTGCCGACGCCCCCCCGGATGCGTCGGCGCCAGTTTCCGTCGCCTCACCCGCCGAGCGCCCCGAAAGCGCCGACGCCCCCCCGGACGCATCGGCGCCACTCTCCGCCGCCCAAACCCCCGAGCGCCCCGAAAGCGCCGATGCCCCCCGGACGCGTAGGCGCCACTTTCCGCCGCCTCACCCCCCGAGCGCCCCGAAAGTGCCGACCCCCCCCGGACGCGTCGGCGTCAGTTTCCACCGCCTCACCCACCGAGCGCCCCGAAAGCGCCGACGCCCCCCGGACGCGTCGGCGCCACTTTCCGCCGCCCAACCCCCCGAGCGCCCCGAAAGCGCCGACGCCCCCCTGGACGCGTAGGCGGCACTTTCCGCCGCCCGAACCCCCGAGCGCCCCGAACGCGCCGACGCCACCCCCGGACGCGTCGGCACCACTTTCCGCCGCCCGAACCCCCGAGCGCCCCGAAAGCGCCGACCCCCACCCCAGACGCGTCGGCGCCACATTTCGCCGTCCGACCCCCCGAGCGCCCCGAAAGCGCCGACGCCCCCCCCGGACGCGTCGGCGCCACTTTCCACCGCCCAACCCCCCGCGCGCCCCGAAAGCGCCGACGCCCCCTGGACGCGTCGGCGCCACTTTCCGCCGCCCAAACCCCCGAGTGCCCCGAAAGCACCGACGCCCCCCGGACGCGTAGGCGCCACTTTCCGCCGCCTCACCACCCGAGCGCCCCGAAAGCGCCGACGCCCCCCGGGACGCATCTGCGCCACTTTCTGACGCCTGACCCCCCGGGCGCCCCGAAAGTGCCGAAGCCCCCCCGGACGCGTCGGCGCCAGTTTCCGCCGCCTCACCCCCCGAGCGCCCCGAAAGCGCCGACGCCCCCCCGGACTCATCTGCGCCACTTTCTGGCGCCTGACCCCCCGAGCGCCCCGAAAGTGCCGAAGCCCCCCCGGACGCGTCGGCGCCAGTTTCCGCCGCCTCACCCCCCGAGCGCCCCGAAAGTGCCGACCCCCCCGTACGTGTCGGCGCCATTTTCCGCCGCCCCACCCCACGAAGCGCCCCGAAAGCACCGACGCCCCCCCGGACGCGTCGGCGTCAGTTTCCGCCGCCTCACCCCCCTAGCGCCCCGAAAGCGCCGACGCCCCCCCGGACGTGTCGGCGCCAGTTTACGCCGTCCGACCCCCCGAGCACCCCGAAAGCGCCAACGCCCCCCCGGACGTGTCGGCGCCAGTTTACGCCGCCCGACACCCTGAGCGCCCCGAAAGTGCCGACACCCCCCCGGACGCGTCGGCGCCAGTTTCCGCCGCCTCACCCCCCGAGCGCCCCGAAAGTGCTGACCCCCCCCGGACGCGTCGGCGCCACTTTCCGCCGCCCCACCCCCCGAGCGCCCCGAATGCGTCGACGCCCCCCGGACGCGTTGGCGCCAGTTTCCGCCGCCCAACCCCCCGAGAGCCCCGAAAGCGCCGACGCCCCCTCGGAAGCGTCGGCGACACTTTCCGCGGCCTCACCCCCCGAGCGCCCCGAAAGCGCCGACGCCCCCCCAGACGCGTCGGCGCCACATTCCGCTGCCTGACCCCCCGAGCGCGCCGAAAGTGCCGACGCCCCCCGGATGCGTCGGCGCCAGTTTCCGTCGCCTCACCCCCCGAGCGCCCTGAAAGCGCCGACGCCCCCCCGGACGCATCGGCGCCACATTCCGCCGCCCGGCCCCCCGAACGCCCCGAAAGCGCCGACGACTCCCCAGACGCGTCAGCGCCACTTTCCTCCGCCTGACCCCCCGAGCGCCCCGAAAGTGCCGACGCCCCACCGGACGCGTCGGAGCCACTTTCCGCCGCCTGACCCCCCGGGCGCCCCGAAAGTGCCTATGCCCCCCCGGACGCGTCGGCGCCACTTTCCGCCGGCTGACCCCCAGAGCGCCCCGAAAGCGCCGACGAACCCCCGGACGCGTCGGCACCACATTCCGCCGCCCGACCCCCCGAGCGCCCCGAAAGCGCCGACGCCCCCCCGGACGCGTCGGCGCCACTTTCCGCCGCCCGACCCCCCGAGCGCCCCGAAAGCGCCGATGCCCCCCGGACGCGTCGGCGCCACTTTCCGCCGCCCGACCCCCCGAGCGCCCCGAAAGCGCCGACGCCCCCCGGACGCGTCGGCGCCACTTTCCGCCGCCCAAACCCCCGAGCGCCTCGAAAGCGCCGACGCTCCCCCGGACGCTTCTGCGCCACTTTCTGCCGCATGACCCCCCGAGCGCCCCGAAAGTGCCGACGCCCCCCCGGACGCGTCGGCGCCAGTTTCCGCCGCCTCACCCCCCGAGCGCCCCGAAAGTGCCGACCCCCCCCGGATGCGTCGGCGTCATTTTCCACCGCCTCACCCACCGAGCGCCCCGAAAGCGCCGACGCCCCGCCGGATGCGTCGGCGCCACTTTCCGCCGCCTGACCCCCCGAGCGCCCTGAAAGCGCCGACGCCCCCCCGGACGCGTAGGCGCCACTTTCCGCCGAGCGAACCCCCGAGCGCCCCGAACGCGCCGACGCCACCCCAGACGCGTCGGCACCACTTTCCGCCGCCCGAACCCCCGAGCGACCCGAAAGCGCCGACCCCAACCCCGGACGCGTCGGCGCCACATTTCGCCGTCCGACCCCCCGAGCGCCCCGAAAGCGCCGACGCCCCCCGGACGCGTCGGCGCCACTTTCCGCCGCCCAAACCCCCGAGCGCCCCGAAAGCGCCGACGACCCCCCGGACGCATCTGCGCCACTTTCTGCCGCCCTACCCCCCGAGCGCCCCGAAAGCACCGACGCCCCCCCGGACGCGTCGGCGCCACTTTCCGCCGCCCAAACCCCCGAGCGCCCCGAAAGCGCCGACGCTCCCCCGGACGCATCTGCGCCACTTTCTGCCGCATGACCCCCCGAGCGCCCCGAAAGTGCCGACGCCCCCCCGGACGCGTCGACGCCAGTTTCCGCCGCCTCACCCCCCGAGCGCCCCGAAAGTGCCGACCCCCCCCGGATGCGTCGGCGTCATTTTCCACCGCCTCACCCACCGAGCGCCCCGAAAGCGCCGACGCCCCCCCGGACGCGTCGGCGCCACTTTCCGCCGCCCGACCCCCCGAGCGCCCCGAAAGCGCCGACGCCCCCCTGGACGCGTAGGCGCCACTTTCCGCCGCCCGAACCCCCGAGCGCCCCGAACGCGCCGACGCCACCCCGGACGCGTCGGCGCCACATTTCGCCGTCCGACACCCCGAGCGCCCCGAAAGCGCCAACGCCCCCCGGACGCGTCGGCGCCACTTTCCGCCGCCCAAACCCCCGAGCGCCCCGAAAGCACCGACGCCCCCCCGGACGCATCTGCGCCAATTTCTGCCGCCTGACCCCCCGAGCGCCCCGAAAGTGCCGACGCCCCCCCGGACGCGTCGGCGCCAGTTTCCGCCGCCTCTCCCCTCGAGCGCCCCGAAAGTGCCGACCCCCCCCGGACGAGTGGGCGCCACTTTCCACCGCCCTACCCCCCGAGCGCCCCGAAAGCACCGACGCCCCCCCGGACGCGTCGGCGTCAGTTTCCGCCGCCTCACCCACCGAGCGCCCCGAAAGCGCCGACGCCCCCCCGGACGCGTCGGCGCCACTTTCCGCCGCCCAACCCCCCGAGCGCCCAGAAAGCACCAACGCCCCCCCGGACGTGTCGGCGCCAGTTTACGCCGCCCGACAGCCTGAGCGCGCCGAAAGTGCCGACGCCCCCCCGGACGCGTCGGCGCCAGTTTCCGCCGCCTCACCCCCCGAGCGCCCCGAAAGTGCCAACCCCCCCGGACGCGTCGGCGCCACTTTCCGCCGCCCCAACCCCCGAGTGCCCCGAATGCGTCGACGCCTCCCGGACGCGTCGGCGCCAGTTTACGCCGCCCAACCCGCCGAGAGCCCCGAAAGCGCCGACGCCCCCTCGGACGCATCTGCGCCACTTTCTGCCGCCTGACCCCCCGAGCGCCCCGAAAGTGCCGACGCACCCCCGGACGCGTCGGCGCCAGTTTCCGCCGCCTCACCCCCCGAGCGCCCCGAAAGTGCCGATCCCCCCCGGACGCGTCGGCGCCACTTTCCGCCGCCCCACCCCCCGAGCGCCCCGAAAGCACCGACGCCCCCCCGGATGCATCGGCGCCACTTTCCGCCGGCTGACCCCCCGAGCGCCCCGAAAGTGCCGACGCCCCCCCGGACGCGTCGGCGCCACTTTCCGCCGCCCGACCCCCCGAGCGCCCCGAAAGCGCCGACGCCCCCCTGGACGCGTAGGCGCCACTTTCCGCCGCCCGACCCCCCGAGCGCCCCGAACGCGCCGACGCCACCCCGGACGCGTCGGCACCACTTTCCGCCGCCCGAACCCCCGAGCGACCCGAAAGCGCCGACCCCCACCCCGGACGCGTCGGCGCCACATTTCGCCGTCCGACCCCCCGAGCGCCCCGAAAGCGCCGACGCCCCCCGGACGCGTCGGCGCCACTTTCTGCCGCCTGACCCCCCGAGCGCCCCGAAAGTGCCGACGCCCCCCCGGACGCGTCGGCGCCAATTTCCGCCGCCTCACCCCCCGAGCGCCCCGAAAGTGCCGACCCCCCCCGGACGTGTGGGCGCCACTTTCCGCCGCCCTACCCCCCGAGCGCCCCGAAAGCACCGACGCCCCCCCGGAGGCGTCGGCGCCACTTTCCGCCGCATAAACCCCCGAGCGCCCCGAAAGCGCCGACGCCCCCCTGGACGCGTAGGCGCCACTTTCCGCCGCCCGAACCCCCGAGCGCCCCGAACGCGCCGACGCCACCCCGGACGCGTCGGCACCAATTTCTGCCTCCCGAACCCCCGAGCGACCCGAAAGCGCCGACCGCCACCCCGGACGCGTCGGCGCCACATTTTGCCGTCCGACCCCCCGAGCGCCCCGAAAGCGCCGACGCCCCCCGGACGCATCTGCGCCACTTTCTGCCGCCTGACCCCCCGAGCGCCCCGAAAGTGCCGACGCCCCCCCGGACGCGTCGGCGCCACTTTCCGTTGCCCGAACCCCCGAGTGACCCGAAAGTGCCGAGGCCCCCGGGACGCGTCGGCGCCACTTTCTGCCGCCTGACCCCCGAATGCCCCGAAAGCGCCGACGCCCCCCCGGACGCTTCAGCGCCAGTTTCCGCCACCCACCACCCCGAGCGCCGCGAAAGCGCCAACTCCCCCCGGGACGCGTCAGAGCCACTTTACGCCCCCCGCGCCCCCGAGCGCCCCGAAATCGCCGACGCCCCCCCGGACGCGGCGGCGCCACTTTCCGCCGCCCAACCCCCCGTGCGCCCCGAAAGTGCCGTCGCCCCCCCGGACGCGTCGGCGCCACTTTCCGCCGCCCGACCCCCCGTGCGCCCCGAAAGCGCCGACACCCACCCCGGATGCGTCGGCGCCACTTTCCGCCGCCCGACCCCGCGAGCTCCCCGAAAGCGCAGACGCCCCCCCGGACGCGTCGGCGCCACTTTCCGCCGCCAGACCCCCCGAGCGCCACGAAAGCGCCGACGCCCCCCGGACGCGTCGGCGCCACTTTCCGCCGCCCGACCCCCCGAGCGCCCCGAAAGCGCCGACGCCCCACCGGATGCGTCGGCGCCACTTTCCGCCACCTGACCCCCCGAGCGCCCCGAAAGCGCCGACGCCCTCCGGACGCGTCGGCGCCACTTTCCGCCGCCCGACCCCCCGAGCGCCACAAAAAGCGCCGACGCCCCCCCGGACGCGTCGGCGCCACTTTCCACCGCCCGACCCCCGAGCGCCCCGAAAGCGGCGACGCCCCCCGGACGCGTCGGCGCCAGTTTCTGCTGCCCGACCCCCCGAGCGCCCCGAATGCGGCGACGCCCCCCGGACCCGTCGGCGCCACTTTCCGCCGCCCGACCCCCCGAGCGCCCCGAAAGTCCCGGCGGCCCCCCCGGGCCCGCCACTTTCCGCCGCCCGACCCCCCGAGCGCCCCGAAACTGCCAGCGGCCCCCCCGAACCCGTCGGCGCCACTTTCCGCCGCCCGAACCCCCGAGCGCCCCGAAAGTGCCGGCGGCCCCCCCGGACCCGTCGGCGCCACTTTCCGCCACCCGACCCCCCGAGCGCCTCGAAAGTGCCGGCGGCCCCCCCGGACCCGTCGGCGCCACTTTCCGCCGCCAGACCCCCCGAGCACCCCGAAACTGCCTGCGGCCCCCCCGGACCCGTCGGCGCCACTTTCCGCCGCCCGACCCCCCGAACGCCCCGAAAGTGCCGGCGGCCTCCCCGGGCCCGTCGGCGCCACTTTCCGCGGCCCGACCCCCCGAGCGCCCCGAAAGTGCCGGCGGTCCCCCCGGGCCCGTCATCGCCACTTTCCGCCGCCCAACCCCCCGAGCGCCCCGAAAGTGCCGGTGGCACCCCCGGACCCGTCGGCGCCACTGTCCTCCGCCCGAACCCCCGAGCGCCCCGAAAGTTCCGGCGGCCCCCCCGGACCCGTCGGCGCCACTTTCCGGCGCCCGACCCCCCGAGCTCCCCGAAAGTGCCGCCGGCCCCCCAGGACCCGTCGGCGCCACTTTCCGCCGTCCGACCCCACGAGCGCCCTGAAAGTGCCGGTGGCCCCCCGGGCCCGTCGGCACCACTTTCCGCCGTCCGACCCCCCGAGCGCCCCGAAAGTCCCGGCGGCCCCCCCGGGCCCGCCACTTTCCGCCGCCCGACCCCCCGAGCGCCCCGAAACTGCCGGCGGCCCCCCCGAACCCGTCGGCGCCACTTTCCGCCGCCCGAACCCCCGAGCGCCCCGAAAGTGCCGGCGGCCCCCCCGGACCCTTCGGCGCCACTTTCCGCCACCCGACCCCCCTAGCGCCTCGAAAGTGCCGGCGGCCCCCCCGGACCCGTCCGCGCCACTTTCCGCCGCCCGACCCCCCGAGCGCCCCGAAAGTACCGGCGGCCCCCCCGGACCCGTCGGCGCCACTTTCCGCCGCCCGACCCCCCGAGCGCCCAGAAAGTGCCGGCGGCCCCCCCGGACCCGTCGGCACCACTTTCCGCCGCCCGACCCCCCGAGCGCCCCGAAAGTGCCGGCGGCCCGCCCCGGACCCGTCGGCGCCACTTTCCGCCGCCCGACCCCTCGAGCGCCCCGAAAGTGCCGGCGGCACCCCCGGTCCCCTCGGCGCCACTTTCTGCCGCCCGACCCCCCGAGCGCCCCGAAAGTGCCGGCGGCCCCCCGGACCCCTCGGCGCCGCTTTCTGCCGCCCGACCCCCCGAGCGCCCCGAAAGTGCAGGCGGCCCCCCGGACCCGTCGGCGCCACTTTCCGCCGCCCGACCCCCCGAGCGCCCCGAAAGTGCCGGCGGCCCCCCCGGGACCCTCGGTGCCACTTTCCGTGGCCCGACCCCCCGAGCGCCCCTAAAGTGCCGGCGGCCCCCCCAGGCCCCTCGGTGCCACTTTCCGCCGCCCGAATCCCCGAGCGCCCCGAAAGTTCCGGCGGCCCCCCCGGACCCGTCGGCACCACTTTCCGCCACCTGACCCCCCGAGCGCCCCGAAAGTGCCGGCGGCCCCCCCGGGACCCTCGGCGCCACTTTCCGCCGCCCGAACCCCCGAGCGCCCCGAAAGTGCCGGTCGCCCCCCCGGACCCGTCGGCGCCACTTTCCGCCGCCCGACCCCCCCGAGCGCCCTGAAAGTGCCGGCGGCCCCCCCGGACCCGTCGGCGCCACTTTCCGCCGCCCGACCCCACGAGCGCCCCGAAAGTGCCGGCGGCCCCCCCGGATCCGTCGGCTCCATTTTCCGCCGCCCGACCCCCCAAGCGCCCCGAAAGTGCCGGCGGCCCCCCCGGGACCCTCGGCGCCACTTTTTCGTGGCCCGACCCCCCGAGCGCCCCGAAAGTGCCGGCGGCCCCCCCAAGCCCCTCGGCGCCACTTTCCGCCGCCCGACCCCCCGAGCTCCCCGAAAGTGCCGGCGGCCCCCCATGACCCGTCGGCGCCACTTTCCGCTGCCCGACCCCCCAAGCGCCCCGAAAGTGCCGGCGGCCCCCCCGGGTCCCTCGGCGCCACTTTCCGCCGCCCGACCCCCCGAGCGCCCCGAAAATGCCGGCGGTCCCCCGGGCCCCTCTGCGCCACTTTCCACCGCCCGAACCCCCGAGCGCCCCGAAAGTGCCGGCGGCCCCCCGGATCCGTCGGCGCTACTTTCCGCCGCCGGACCCCCGAGCGCCCCGAATGTGCCGGCGGCCCCCCCGGACCCATTGGCCGCCGCCCGACCCCCCGAGCTCCCCGAAAGTGCCGGCGGCCACCCAGGACCCATCGGCGCCACTTTCCGCCGTCCGACCCCACGAGCGCCCCGAAAGTGCCGGTGGCCCCCCCGGGCCCGTCGGCGCCACTTTCCGCCGCCCGACCCCCCGAGCGCCCCGAAAGTCCCGGCGGCCCCCCCGGGCCCGCCATTTTCCGCCGCCCGACCCCCCGAGCGCCCCGAAAGTGCCGGCGGCCCCCCCAGGCCCCTCGGCGCCACTTTCCGCCGCCCGACCCCCCGAGCGCCCCGAAAGTGCCGGCGGCCCCCCCAGGCCCCTCGGCGCCACTTTCCGCCGCCCGACCCCCCGAGCTCCCCGAAAGTGCCGGCGGCCCCCCAGGACCCGTCGGCGCCACTTTCCGCTGCCCGACCCCCCAAGCGCCCCGAAAGTGCCGGCGGCCCCCCCGGGTCCCTCGGCGCCACTTTCCGCCGCCCGACCCCCCGAGCGCCCCGAAAATGCCGGCGGCCCCCCCCGGGCCCCTCTGCGCCACTTTCCACCGCCCGAACCCCCGAGCGCCCCGAAAGTGCCGGCGGCCCCCCGGATCCGTCGGCGCTACTTTCCGCCGCCCGACCCCCGAGCGCCCCGAAAGTGCCGGCGGCCACCCAGGACCCGTCGGCGCCACTTTCCGCCGTCCGACCCCACGAGCGCCCCGAAAGTGCCGGTGGCCCCCCCGGGCCCGTCGGCGCCACTTTCCGCCGCCCGTCCCCCCGAGCGCCCCGAAAGTCCCGGCGGCCCCCCCGGGCCCGCCACTTTCCGCCGCCCGACCCCCCGAGCACCCCGAAACTGCCGGCGGCCCCCCCGAACCCGTCGGCGCCACTTTCCGCCGCCCGAACCCCCGAGCGCCCCGAAAGTGCCGGCGGCCCCCCCGGACCCGTCGGCGCCACTTTCCGCCGCCCGACCCCCCGAGCGCCCCGAAAGTGCCGGCGGCCCGCCCCGGACCCGTCGGCGCCACTTTCCGCCGCCCGACCCCCCGAGCGCCCCGAAAGTGCCGGCGGCACCCCCGGTCCCCTCGGTGCCACTTTCTGCCGCTTGACCCCCCGAGCGCCACGAAAGTGCCGGCGGCCCCCCGGACCCCTCGGCGCCACTTTCTGCCGCCCGACCCCCCGAGTGCCCCGAAACTGCCAGCGGCCTCCCCGAACCCGTCGGCGCCACTTTCCGCCGCCTGAACCCCCGAGCG
This sequence comes from Gambelia wislizenii, assembly GCA_030847615.1. Taxonomy (NCBI): domain Eukaryota; kingdom Metazoa; phylum Chordata; class Lepidosauria; order Squamata; family Crotaphytidae; genus Gambelia; species Gambelia wislizenii. The sequence continues at coordinate 40,374 of JAUMIR010000040.1, forward strand.
CCCCGAAAGTGCCGGCGGCCCCCCGGACCCGTCGGCGCCACTTTCCGCCACCCCGACCCCCCGAGCGCCTCAAAAGTGCCGGCGGCCCCCCTGGACCCGTCGGCGCCACTTTCCGCCGCCCGACCCCCCGAGCGCCCCGAAACTGCCTGCGGCCCCCCCGGACCCGTCGGCGCCACTTTCCGCCGCCCGACCCCCCGAACGCCCCGAAAGTGCCGGCGGCCTCCCCGGGCCCGTCGGCGCCACTTTCCGCCGCCCGACCCCCCGAGCGCCCCGAAAGTGCCGGCGGTCCCCCCGTCGGCGCCACTTTCCGCCGCCCGACCCCCCGAGCGCCCCGAAAGTTCCGGCGGCCCCCCCGGACCCGTCGGCGCCACTTTCCGCCGCCCGACCCCCCGAACGCCCCGAAAGTGCCGGCGGCCTCCCCGGCCCGTCGGCGCCACTTTCCGCCGCCCGACCCCCCGAGCGCCCCGAAAGTGCTGGCGGTCCCCCCGGGCCCGTCGTCGCCACTTTTCCGCTGCCCAACCCCCCGAGCGCCCGAAAGTGCCGGCGGCCCCCCCCGTACCCGTCGGCGCCACTTTCCCGCCGCCCGAGCCCCCCGAGCGACCCGAAAGTTCCGGCGCCCCCCCCCGGACCCGTCGGCGCTACTTTCCGCCGCCCCGACCCCCCGAGCGCCCCGAAAGTGCCGGCGGCCCCCCCCGGACCCGTCGGCGCCACTTTCCCGCCGCCCGACACCCCGAGCGCCCCGAAAGTGCCGGCGGCCCCCCCGGACCCGTCGGCGCCACATTCCGCCGCCCGACCCCCCCGAGCGCCCCGAAAGTGCCGGCGGCCCCGCCCCGGACCCCGTCGGCGCCACTTTCCGCCGCCCGACCCCTCGAGCGCCCCGAAAGTGCCGGCGGCCCCTCCCCGGACCCGTCAGCGCCACTTTCCGCCGCCTGACCCCCCCGAGCGCCCCGAAAGTGCCGGCGGCCCCCCCCCGGGACCCTCGGCGCCACTTTCCGCCGCCTGACCCCCTCCGAGCGCCCCCGAAAGTGCCGGCGGCCCCCCCCGGGACCCTCGGCGCCACTTTCCGCCGCCCGAACCCCCCGAAGCGCCCCGAAAGTGCCGGCCGCCCCCCCGGACCCGTCGGCGCCACTTTCCGCCGCCGCCCGACCCCACGAGCGCCCCGAAAGTGCCGGCGGCCCCCCCCAGACCCGTCGGCGCCACTTTCCCGCCGCCCGACCCCCCAAGCGCCCCGAAAGTGCCGGCGGCCCCCCCCGGGACCCCTCGGCGCCACTTTCCGTGGCCCGACCCCCCCGAGCGCCCCGAAAGTGCCGGCGGCCCCCCCCAGGCCCCTCGGCGCCACTTTCCGCCGCCCCGACCCCCCCGAGCTCCCCGAAAGTGCCGGCGGGCCCCCCAGGACCCGTCGGCGTCACTTTCCCGCTGCCCGACCCCCCAAGCGCCCCCGAAAGTGCCGGCGGCCCCCCCGGGCCCCTCGGCGCCGCTTTCCACCGCCCGACCCCCCCGAGCGCCCCGAAAATGCCGGCGGCCCCCCCGGGCCCCTCTGCGCCACTTTCCACCGCCCCGAACCCCCTAGCGCCCCGAAAGTGCCGGCGGGCCCCCCGGATCCGTCGGCGCCACTTTCCGCCGCCCGACCCCCCGAGCGCCCCGAATGTGCCGGCGGCCCCCCCGGACCCATTGGGCGCCACTTTCCGCCGCCCGACCCCACGAGCTCCCCGAAAGTGCCGGCGGCCCCCCAGGACACGTCGGCGCCACTTCCCGCCGTCCGACCCCACGAGCGCCCCCGAAAGTGCCGGTGGCGCCCCCGGGCCCGTCGGCGCCACTTTCCGCCGCGCCCGACCCCCCGAGCGCCCCGAAAGTCCCGGCGGCCCCCCCGGGCCCGCCACTTTCCGCCGCCCGACCCCCCGAGCACCCCGAAACTGCCGGCGGCCCCCCCGAACCCGTCGGCGCCACTTTCCGCCGCCCGAGACCCCCGAGCGCCCCGAAAGTGCCGGCGGCCCCCCCGGACCCGTCGGCGCCACTTTCCGCCGCCCGACCCCCCCGAGCGCCCCGAAAGTGCCGGCGGCCCGCCCCGGACCCGTCGGCGCCACTTTCCGCCGCCCGACCCCCCGAGCGCCCCGAAAGTGCCGGCGGCACCCCCGGTCCCCCTCGGTGCCACTTTCTGCCGCTTGACCCCCCGAGCGCCACGAAAGTGCCGGCGGCCCCCCGGACCCCTCGGCGCCACTTTCTGCCGCCCGACCCCCCCGAGTGCCCCGAAACTGCCAGCGGCCTCCCCCGAACCCGTCGGCGCCACTTTCCGCCGCCCTGAACCCCCGAGCGCCCCGAAAGTGCCGGCGGCCCCCCCGGACCCGTCGGCGCCACTTTCCGCCACCCGACCCCCCCCGAGCGCCTCAAAAGTGCCGGCGGCCCCCCTGGACCCGTCGGCGCCACTTTCCGCCGCCCGACCCCCCCGAGCGCCCCGAAACTGCCTGCGGCCCCCCCGGGACCCGTCGGCGCCACTTTCCGCCGCCCGACCCCCCGTTCAACGCCCCGAAAGTGCCGGCGGCCTCCCCGGCCCGTCGGCGCCACTTTCCGCCGCCCGAGCCCCCCCGAGCGCCCCGAAAGTGCCGGCGGTCCCCCCCGGGCCCGTCGTCGCCACTTTCCCGCCGCCCAACCCCCCGAGCGCCCCGAAAGTGCCGGCGGCCCCCCCCGTACCCGTCGGCGCCACTTTCCGCCGCCCGACCCCCCCGAGCGCCCCGAAAGTTCCGGCGGCCCCCCCCGGACCCGTCGGCGCCACTTTCCGCCGCCCGACCCCCCGAACGCCCCGAAAGTGCCGGCGGCCTCCCCGGGCCCGTCGGCGCCACTTTCCGCCGCCCGACCCCTCCGAGCGCCCGCGAAAGTGCTGGCGGTCCCCCCGGGCCCGTCGTCGCCACTTTCCGCTGCCCAACCCCCTCCGAGCGCCCCGAAAGTGCCGGCGGCCCCCCCGTACCCGTCGGCGCCACTTTCCGCCGCCCGACCCCCCCGAGCGACCCGAAAGTTCCGGCGCCCCCCCCGGACCCGTCGGCGCTACTTTCCGCCGCCCGACCCCCCCCGAGCGCCCCGAAAGTGCCGGCGGCCCCCCCGGACCCGTCGGCGCCACTTTCCGCCGCCCGACACCCCGAGCGCCCCCGAAAGTGCCGGCGGCCCCCCCCGGACCCGTCGGCGCCACATTCCGCCGCCCGACCCCCCAGAGCGCCCCGAAAGTGCCGGCGGCCCCGCCCCGGACCCCGTCGGCGCCACTTTCCGCCGCCCGACCCCTCGAGCGCCCCCGAAAGTGCCGGCGGCCCCCCCCGGACCCGTCAGCGCCACTTTCCGCCGCCTGACCCCCCGAGCGCCCCGAAAGTGCCGGCGGCCCCCCCCGGGACCCTCGGCGCCACTTTCCGCCGCCTGACCCCCCGAGCGCCCCGAAAGTGCCGGCGGCCCCCCCCGGGACCCTCGGCGCCACTTTCCGCCGCCCGAACCCCCGAGCGCCCCGAAAGTGCCGGCCGCCCCCCCGGACCCGTCGGCGCCACTTTCCGCTGCCCGACCCCACGAGCGCCCCGAAAGTGCCGGCGGCCCCCCCAGACCCGTCGGCGCCACTTTCCGCCGCCCGACCCCCCAAGCGCCCCGAAAGTGCCGGCGGCCCCCCCGGGACCCTCGGCGCCACTTTCCGTGGCCCGACCCCCCGAGCGCCCCGAAAGTGCCGGCGGCCCCCCCCAGGCCCCTCGGCGCCACTTTCCGCCGCCCGACCCCCCGAGCTCCCCGAAAGTGCCGGCGGCCCCCCAGGACCCGTCGGCGTCACTTTCCGCTGCCCGACCCCCCAAGCGCCCCGAAAGTGCCGGCGGCCCCCCCCGGGCCCCTCGGCGCCGCTTTCCCACCGCCCGACCCCCCGAGCGCCCCGAAAATGCCGGCGGCCCCCCCGGGCCCCTCTGCGCCACTTTCCACCGCCCCGAACCCCCTAGCGCCCCGAAAGTGCCGGCGGCCCCCCGGATCCGTCGGCGCCACTTTCCGCCGCCCGACCCCCGAGCGCCCCGAATGTGCCGGCGGCCCCCCCCGGACCCATTGGCGCCACTTTCCGCCGCCCGACCCCACGAGCTCCCCGAAAGTGCCGGCGGCCCCCCCAGGACACGTCGGCGCCACTTCCCGCCGTCCGACCCCACGAGCGCCCCGAAAGTGCCGGTGGCGCCCCCGGGCCCGTCGGCGCCACTTTCCGCCGCCCGACCCCTCCCGAGCGCCCCGAAAGTCCCGGCTGGCCCCCCCGGGCCCGCCACTTTCCCGCCGCCCGACCCCCCGAGCGCCCCGAATCTGCCGGCGGCCCCCCCCGAACCCGTCGGCGCCACTTTCCGCGCCGCCCGAACCCCCGAGCGCCCCCGAAAGTGCCGGCGGCCCCCACGGACCCGTCGGCGCCACTTTCCGCCGCCCGACCCCCCGAGCGCCCCGAAAGTGCCGGCGGCCCGCCCCGGACCCGTCGGCGCCACTTTCCGCCGCCCGACCCCCCGAGCGCCCCGAAAGTGCCGGCGGCACCCCCGGTCCCCTCGGTGCCACTTTCTGCCGCCCGACCCCCCCGAGCGCCCCGAAAGTGCCGGCGGCCCCCCGGACCCCTCGGCGCCACTTTCTGCCGCCCGACCCCCCCGAGCGCCCCGAAAGTGCCGGCGGCCCCCCCGGGCCCCTCGGCGCCGCTTTCCACCGCCCGACCCCCCGAGCGCCCCGAAAATGCCGGCGGCCCCCCCGGGCCCCTCTGCGCCACTTTCCACCGCCCGAACCCCCTAGCGCCCCGAAAGTGCCGGCGGCCCCCCGGATCCGTCGGCGCCACTTTCCGCCGCCCGACCCCCCGAGCGCCCCGAATGTGCCGGCGGCCCCCCCGGACCCATTGGCCGCCACTTTCCGCCGCCCGACCCCACGAGCTCCCCGAAAGTGCCGGCGGCCCCCCAGGACCCGTCGGCGCCACTTTCCCGCCGTCCGACCCCACGAGCGCCCCGAAAGTGCCGGTGGCGCCCCCGGGCCCGTCGGCGCCACTTTCCGCCGCCCGACCCCCCCGAGCGCCCCGAAAGTCCCGGCGGCCCCCCCGGGCCCGCCACTTTCCGCCGCCCGACCCCCCGAGCGCCCCGAATCTGCCGGCGGCCCCCCCGAACCCGTCGGCGCCACTTTCCGCCGCCCGAACCCCCGAGCGCCCCGAAAGTGCCGGCGGCCCCCACGGACCCGTCGGCGCCACTATCCGCCGCCCGACCCCCCGAGCGCCCCCGAAAGTGCCGGCGGCCCGCCCCGGACCCGTCGGCGCCACTTTCCGCCGCCCGACCCCCCGAGCGCCCCGAAAGTGCCGGCGGCACCCCCCGGTCCCCTCGGTGCCACTTCTCTGCCGCCCGACCCCCCCGAGCGCCCCGAAAGTGCCGGCGGCCCCCCGGACCCCTCGGCGCCACTTTCTGCCGCTCCGACCCCCCGAGCGCCCCGAAAGTGTTGGCGGCCCCCCGGACCCGTCGGTGCCACTTTTCCGCCGCCCGACCCCCCGAGCGCCCCGAAAGTGCCGGCGGCCCCCCAACCCGCCGGCGCCACTTTCCGCCGCCCGACCCCCCCGAGCGCCCCGAAAGTGCCGGCGGCCTCCCCGGGACCCTCGGCGCCACTTTCCGTGGCCCGACCCCCCGAGCGCCCCGAACGTGCCGGCGCCCCCCCCCAAGCCCCTCGGTGCCACTTTCCCGCCGCCCCGAACCCCCAAGCGCCCCGAAAGTGCCGGCGGCCCCCCCAGGCCTCTCGGCGCCACTTTCCGCCGGCCCGACCATCCGAGCGCCCCGAAAGTGCCGGCGGCCCCCCCCGGACCCGTCGGCGCCACTTTCCGCCGCCCGACCCCTCGAGCGCCCCGAAAGTGCCGGCGGCCCCCCGGACCCGTCGGCGCCACTTTCCGACGCCCGACCCCCCGAACGCCCCCGAAAGTGCCGGCGGCCCCCCCAGGCCCCTCGGCACCACTTTCCGCCGCCCGACCCCCCGAGCGCCCCCGAAAGTGCCGGCGCCCCCCCGGGCCCTTCAGTGCCACTTTCCGCCGCCCGACCCCCCGAGCGCCCCGAAAGTTCCGGCGGCCCCCCCCGGGCCCGCCACTTTCCGCCGCCCGACCCCCCGAGCGCCCCGAAACTGCCGGCGGCCCCCCGGACCCGTAGGCGCCACTATCCGCCGCCCGACCCCCCCGAGCGCCCCGAAAGTGCCGACGGCCCCCCCGGACCCGTCGGCGCCACTTTCCGCCGCCCGACCCCCCGAGCGCCCCGAAAGTGCTGGCGGCCCCCCCAGGGCCCGTCGGCGCCACTTTCCGCCAGCCGACCCCCCGAGCGCCCCGAAAGTGCCGGAGGCCCCCCCGGGCCCGTCGGCGCCACTTTCCGCCGCCCGACCCCCCGAGCGCCCCGAAAGTGCCGGAGGCCCCCCCGGGCCCGTCGGCGCCACTTTCCGCCGCCCGATCCCCCGAGCGCTCCGAAAGTGCCGGAGGCCCCCCCGGGCCGGTCGGCGCCACTTTCCGCCGCCCGACGCCCCCGAGCGCCCCGAAAGTGCCGGCGGCCCCCCCCGGACCCGTCGGCGCCACTTTCCGCCGCCCGACCCCCCCGAGCGCCCCGAAAGTGCCGACGGCCCCCCCCGGACCCGTCGGCGCCACTTTCCGCCGCCCGACCCCCCGAGCGCCCCCGAAAGTGCCGGCGGCCCCCCCGGACCCGTCGGCGCCACTTTCCGCCGCCCGACCCCCCGAGCGCCCCGAAAGTGCCGGCGGCCCCCCGCGGACCCGTCGGCGCCACTTTCCGCCGCCCGACCCCCGAGCGCGCCGAAAGTGCCGGAGGCCCCCCCGGGCCCGTCGGCGCCACTTTCCGCCGCCCGACCCCCCGAGCGCCCCGAAAGTGCCGGAGGCCCCCCCGGGCCCGTCGGCGCCACTTTCCGCTGCCCGATCCCCCGAGCGCTCCGAAAGTGCCGGAGGCCCCCCCGGGCCCGTCGGCGCCACTTTCCGCCGCCCGACGCCCCGAGCGCCCCGAAAGTGCCGGCGGCCCCCCCGGACCCGTCGGCGCCACTTTCCGCCGCCCGACCCCCCCCGAGCGCCCCGAAAGTGCCGACGGCCCCCCCCGGACCCGTCGGCGCCACTTTCCGCCGCCCGACCCCCCCGAGCGCCCCGAAAGTGCCGGCGGCCCCCCCGGACCCGTCGGCGCCACTTTCCGCCGCCCGACCCCCGAGCGCCCCGAACGTGCCGGCGGCCCCCGCGGACCCGTCGGCGCCACTTTCCGCCGCCCGACCCCCCGAGCGCGCCGAAATTGCCGGCCGCCCCCCCCGGACCCGTCGGCGCCCACTTTCCGCCGCCCGACCCCCCAGCGCCCCAAAAGTGCCGGCGGCCCCCCCCGGGCCCGTCGGCGCCACTTTCCGCCGACCGACCCCCCGAGCGCTCCGAAAGTGCCGGCGGCCCCCCCCCGGACCTGTCGGTGCCACTTTCCGCCGCCCCGACCCCCCGAGCGCCCCGAAAGTGCTGGCGGCCCCCCCGGGCCCGTCGGCGCCACTTTCCGCCACCCGACCCCCCGAGCGCCCCGAAAGTGCTGGAGGCCCCCCCGGGCCCGTCGGCGCCACTTTCCGCCGCCCGACCCCCCGAGCGCCCCGAAAGTGCCGGAGGCCCCCCCGGGCCCGTCGGCGCCACTTTCCGCCGCCCGATCCCCCGAGCGCTCCGAAAGTGCCGGAGGCCCCCCCGGGCCCGTCGGCGCCACTTTCCGCCGCCCGACCCCCCGAGCGCCCCGAAAGTGCCGGAGGCCCCCCCGGGCCCGTCGGCGCCACTTTCCGCCGCCCGACCCAGCGAGCGCCCCGAAAGTGCCGGCGGCCCCCCCGAGCCCGTCGGCGCCACTTTCCGCCGCCCGACCCCCCGAGCGCCCCGAAAGTGCCGGCGGACCCCCCGGGCCCGTCGGCGCCACTTTCCGCCGCCCGACCCCCCGAGCGCCCCGAAAGTGCGGAGGCCCCCCCGGACCCGTCGGCGCCACTTTCCGCCGCCCGACGCCCCCGAGCGCCCCGAAAGTGCCGGCGGCCCCCCCGGACCCGTCGGCGCCACTTTCCGCCGCCCGACCCCCCGAGCGCCCCGAAAGTGCCGACGGCCCCCCCGGACCCGTCGGCGCCACTTTCCGCCGCCCGACCCCCCGAGCGCCGCGAAAGTGCCGGCGGCCCCCCCGGACCCGTCGGCGCCACTTTCCGCCGCCCGACCCCCGAGCGCCCCGAAAGTGCCGGCGGCCCCCGCGGACCCGTCGGCGCCACTTTCCGCCGCCCGACCCCCGAGCGCGCCGAAATTGCCGGCCGCCCCCCCCGGACCCGTCGGCGCCACTTTCCGCCGCCCGACCCCCCAGCGCCCCAAAAGTGCCGGCGGCCCCCCCGGGCCCGTCGGTGCCACTTTCCGCCGACCGACCCCCCGAGCGCCCGAAACTGCCGGCGGCCCCCCCCCGGACCTGTCGGTGCCACTTTCCGCCGCCCGACCCCCCCGAGCGCTCCCGAAAGTGCCGGCGGCCCCCTCGGAGCCGTCGGTGCCACTTTCCGCCGGCCGACCCCCCGAGCGCTCCGAAAGTGCCTGCGGCCCCCCCGGACCCGTCGGCGCCACTTTCCGCCGCCCGACCCCCCGAGCGCCCCGAATGTGCCAGCGGCCCCCCCGGACCCGTCGGCGCCACTTTCCGCCGCCCGACCCCCCGAGCGCCTCCGAAAGTGCCGGCGGCCCCCCGGGCCCGTCGGCGCCACTTTCCGCCGCCCGACCCCCCGAGCGCCCCGAAAGTTCCGGCGGCCCCCCCGGACTCGTCGGCACCACTTTCCGCCGCCCGACCCCCCGAGCGCCCCGAAAGTGCCGGCCGCCCCCCCGGGCCCTTCAGCGCCACTTTCCGCCGCCCGACCCCCCGAGCGCCCCGAAAGTGCCGGCGGCCCCCCCCGGGACCGTCGGCGCCACTTTCCGCCACCCGACCCCCCGAGCGCCCCGAAAGTGCCGGCGGCCCCCCCCCGGACCTGTCGGCGCCACTTTCCGCCACCCGACCCCGCGAGCGCCCCGAAAGTGCCGGCGGCCCCCCCGGACCCGTCGGCAGACACTTTCCGCCGCCCGACCCCCCCAAGCGCCCCGAAAGTGCCGGTGGCCCCCCCGGGCCCCTCGGGGCCACTTTCCGCCGCCCGAACCCCCGAGCGTCCCGAAAGTGCCGGCGGCCCTCCCGGACCCGTCGGCGCCACTTTCTGCCCCCCGACCCCCCCGAGCGCCCTGAAAGTGCCAGCGGCCCCCCCCGGACCCGTCGGCGCCACTTTCAGCCGCCCGAACCCCCCGAGCGCCCCGAAAGTGCCGGCGGCCCCCCGGACCCGTCGGCGCCACTTTCCGCCGCCCGACCCTCCGAGCGCCCCGAAACTGCCTGCGGCCCCTCCGGGACCGTCGGCGCCACTTTCCGCCGCGCGACCCCCCGATCGCCCCGAAAGTGCCGGCGGCCCCCCCGGTCCCGGCGGCGCCACTTTCCGCCGCCCCACCCCCGAGCGCCCCGAAAGTGCCGGAGGCCCCCCCAGGACCGTCGGCGCCACTTTCCGCCGCCCGACCCCCCCGAGCACCCCGAAAGTGCCTGCGGCCCCCCAGGGACCGTTGGCGCCACTTTCCGCCGCCCAACCCCCCGAGCGCCCCGAAAGTGCCGGCGGCCCCCCCGGACCCGCCGGCGCCACTTTCCGCCGCCCGATACCCCCCGAGCGCCCTGAAAGTGCCGGA
>JAUMIR010000041.1:0-46938 GCA_030847615.1 Gambelia wislizenii
CGGACCCATCGGCGCCGCTTTCCGCCGCCCGTCCCCCCGAGCGCCCCGAAAGTGCCGGCGGCCCCCCCAGAAACTTTTGTACCACTTTCCGCCGCCCGACACCCCGAGCGCCCCGAAAGTGACGGCGGCCCCCCCGGACCCGTCGGCCGCCACTTTCCGCAGCCGGACCCACCGAGCGCCCCGAAAGTGCCGGCGGCCCCCCCGGACCCGTCGGCGCCACTTTCCGGCCGCCCGACCCCCCGAGCGCCCCGAAAGTGCCGGCGGCCCCCCCGGACCCGTCGGCGACACTTTCCGCCTCCCGACACCCGGAGCGCCCCGAAAGTGCCGACGGCCCCCCGGACCCGTCGGCGCCACTTTCCGCCGCACGACCCCCAGAGCACTCCGAAAGTGCCGCCGGCACCCCCGGACCCGTCGACGCCACTTTCCGGCGCCCGAGCCACCGAGCACCCCGAAACTACCGGCGGCCCCCCCGGACCCATCGGCGCCGCTTTTCCGCCGCCCAACCCCCCGAGCGCCCCGAAAGTGCCGACGGCCCCCCCGGACCCTTTTGTGCCACTTTCCGCAGCCCGACCCCCCGAGTGCCCCGAAAGTGCCGGCGGCCCCCCCGGACCCGTCAGCGCCACTTTCCGCCGCCCTACCCCCAGAGCACCCAAAAGTGCCGGCGGCCCCACCGGACCCGTCGGCGCCACATTCCGCCGCCCACCGCCCCGAGCGCCCGAAAGTGCCGGCGGCCCCCCCGGACCCGTCGGCACCACTTTCCGCCGCCCTACCCCCCGAGCGCCCCGAATGTGCGGCGGCTCCCCCCGGGCCCGTCGGCGGCCACTTTCCGCCGCCCGACCCACCGAGCGCCCCGAAGTGCCGGCCGGCCCCCCCGGGCCCATCGGCGCCACTTTCCGCAGCCCGACCCCCTGAGCGCCCCGAAAGTGCCGGCGGCCCCCCCAGGCCCGTCGGCGCCACTTTCTACCACCCGACCCCCCGAGCGCCCCGAAAGTGCCGGCGACCCCCCCGGATCCGTCAGCGCCACGTCCGCCGCCGGACCCCCCGAGCGCCCCGAAAGTGCCGGCGGCCCCCCCGGACCCGTCGGCGCCACTTTCCGCCGCCCGACCCCCGAGCGCCCCGAAATTGCCGGCAGCCCCCCCGGACCCGTCGGCGCCACTTTCCGCCGCCGACCCCCCGAGCGCCCCGAAAGTGCCGGAGGCCCCCCTGGACCCGTCGGCGCCACTTTCCGCCGCCCGACCCCCGAGCGCCCCGAAATTGCCGGCGGCCCCCCGGACGCATCGGCGCCACTTTCCGCCGCCCGACCACCCGAGCGCCCCGAAAGTGCCGGCAGCCCCCCCCGGATCCGCCGGCGCCACTTTCCGCCGCCCGACCGCCCGAGCACCCCGAAAGTGCCGGCGGCCCCCCCAGGCCTCTCGGCGCCACTTTCCGCCGCCCGACCCCCCGAGGGCCCCGAAAGTGCCGGCGGCCCCCCCCGGACCCGCCGGCGCCACTTTCCGCCGCCCGACCCCCCGAGCGCCCCGAAAGTGCCGGCGGCCCCCCCGGACCCGTCGGCACCACTTTCCGCCTCCCGACCCCCCGAGCGCCCAGAAAGTCCCGGCGGCCCCCCCGGACCCGCCGGCTCCACTTTCCACCGCCACAACCCCCGAGCGCCCCGAAAGTGCCGGCGGCCACCCCGGACCTGTCGGCGCCATTTTCCGCCGCCCGAACCCCCGAGCGTCCCGAAAGTTCCGGCGGCCCCCCCGGACCTGTCGGCGCCACTTTCCGCCGCCCGACCCACCGAGCGCCCCGAAAGTGCCGGCGGCCCCGCCGGGCCCCTCGGCGCCACTTTCCCGCCGCCTGACCCCCGAGCGCCCCGAAAGTGCCGGCGGCCCCCCCGGGCCCGTCGGCGCCACTTTCCGCCGCACGACCCCCCGAGCGCCCCGAAAGTGCCGGCGGCCCCCCCTGGCCCTCGGTGCCACTTTCCGCCGCCCGACCCCCCGAGAGCCCCGAAAGTGCCGGCGGCCCCCCCGGGCCCGTCGGCGCCACTTTCCGCCGCCCGTCCCCCCGGAGAGCCCCGAAAGTGCCGGCGTCCCCCCGGGCCCGTCGGCGCCACTTTCCGCCGCCCGTCCCCCCGAGCGCCCCAAAAGTGCCGGCGGTCCCCCCGGGCCCGTCGGTGCCACCTTTCCGCCGCCCGACCCCCCGAGCGCCCCGAAAGTGCCGGCGGCCCCCCCGGACCCGTCGGCGCCACTTTCCGCCGCCCGACCCCCGAGCGCCCCGAAAGTGCCGGCGGCCCCGCCGGACCCCTCGGCTCACTTTCCGCCACCCGACCCCCCGAGCGCCCCGAAAGTGCCGGAGGCCCCCCGGACCCTTCGGCGCCACATTCCGCCGCCCGACCCCCCGAGCGCCCCGAAAGAGCCGGCCGCCCCCCCGGACCCGTCGGCGCCACTTTCCGCCGCCCGACCCCCGAGCGCCCCCGAAAGTGCCGGCGGCCCCCCCGGACCCGTCGGCGCCACTTTCCGCCGCCCGAACCCCCGAGCGCCCCGAAAGTGCCGGCGGCCCCCCGGACCCGTCGGCGCCACTTTCCGAGACCCGACCCCCCGAGCGCCCCGAAATTGCCGGCGGCCCCCCCGGACCCGTCGGCGCCACTTTCCACCGCCCGACCCCCCGAGCGCCCCGAAAGTGCCGGCGGCCCCCCCGGGACCCGCCGGCGCCACTTTCCGCCGCCCGACCCCCCGAGCGCCCCGAAAGTGCCGGCGGCCCCCCCGAGACCCGTCGGCGCCACTTTCCGCCGCCCGACCCCCCGAGCGCCCCGAAAGTGCCGGCGGCCCCCCGGACCCGTCGGCGCCATATTTCCGCCGCCCGACCCCCCGAGCGCCCCGAAAGTGCCGGCGGCCCCCCGAGACCCGTCGGCGCCAACATTCCGCCGCCCGACCCCCCGAGCGCCCCGAAAGTGCCGGCGGCCCCCCCGGACCCATCGGCGCCACTTTCCGCCGCCCGACCACCCGAGCGCCCCGAAAGCGCCGGCGGCCCCCCCGGACCCGTCGGCGCCACTTTCCGCCGCCCAACCCCCCGAGCGCCCCCGAATGTGCCGGCGGCCCCCCCGGACCCGTCAACGCCACTTTCCGCCGCCCGACCCCCCGAGCGCCCCGAAAGTGCCGGCGGCTCCCCCGGACCAGTCGGCGCCACTTTCTGCCGCCCGGCCCCCCGAGCGCCCCGAAAGTGCCGGCGGCCCCCCCGGACCTGTCGGCGCCACTTTCCGCCGCCCCGACCCCCCAAGCGTCCCGAAAGTTCCGGCGGCCCCCCCCGGACCAGTCGGCGCCACTTTCCGCCGCCCGACCCACCGAGCGCCCCGAAAGTGCCGGCGGCCCCCCCGGGCCCCTCGGTGCCACTTTCCGCCGCCCGACCCCCCGAGCGCCCCGAAAGTGCCGGCGGCCCCCCCGGGCCCGTCGGCGCCACTTTCCGCCGCACGACCCCCCGAGCGCCCCGAAAGTGCCGGCGGCCCCCCTGGCCCCTCGGTGCCACTTTCCGCCGCCCGACCCCCCGAGAGCCCCGAAAGTGCCGGCGGCCCCCCCGGGCCCGTCGGCGCCACTTTCCGCCGCCCGTCCCCCCGAGAGCTCCGAAAGTGCCGGCGTCCCCCCGGGCCCGTCGGCGCCACTTTCCGCCGCCCGTCCCCCCGAGCGCCCCAAAAGTGCCGGCGGTCCCCCCGGGCCCGTCGGTGCCACTTTCCGCCGCCCGACCCCCCGAGCGCCCCGAAAGTGCCGGCGGCCCCCCCGGACCCGTCGGCGCCACTTTCCGCCGCCCGACCCCCGAGCGCCCCGAAAGTGCCGGCGGCCCCGCCGGACCCCTCGGCTCCACTTTCCGCCACCCGACCCCCCGAGCGCCCCGAAAGTGCCGGAGGCCCCCCGGACCCTTCGGCGCCACATTCCGCCGCCCGACCCCCCGAGCGCCCCGAAAGAGCCGGCCGCCCCCCCGGACCCGTCGGCGCCACTTTCCGCCGCCCGACCCCCCGAGCGCCCCGAAAGTGCCGGCGGCCCCCCCGGACCCGTCGGCGCCACTTTCCGCCGCCCGACCCCCGAGCGCCCCGAAAGTGCCGGCGGCCCCCCCGGACCCGTCGGCGCCACTTTCCGAGACCCGACCCCCGAGCGCCCCGAAATTGCCGGCGGCCCCCCCGGACCCGTCGGCGCCACTTTCCACCGCCCGACCCCCCGAGCGCCCCCGAAAGTGCCGGCGGCCCCCCCGGACCCGCCGGCGCCACTTTCCGCCGCCCGACCCCCGAGCGCCCCGAAAGTGCCGGCGGCCCCCCCGAGACCCGTCGGCGCCACTTTCCGCCGCCCGACCCCCCGAGCGCCCCGAAAGTGCCGGCGGCCCCCCCGGACCCGTCGGCGCCACTTTCCGCCGCCCGAACCCCCCGAGCGCCCCGGAAAGTGCCGGCGGCCCCCCCGAGACCCGTCGGCGCCACATTCCGCCGCCCGACCCCCCGAGCGCCCCGAAAGTGCCGGCGGCCCCCCGGACCCATCGGCGCCACTTTCCGCCGCCCGACCACCCGAGCGCCCCGAAAGCGCCGGCGGCCCCCCCGGACCCGTCGGCGCCACTTTCCGCCGCCCAACCCCCCGAGCGCCCCGAATGTGCCGGCGGCCCCCCCGGACCCGTCAACGCCACTTTCCGCCGCCCGACCCCCCGAGCGCCCCGAAAGTGCCGGCGGCTCCCCCGGACCAGTCGGCGCCACTTTCTGCCGCCCGGCCCCCCGAGCGCCCCGAAAGTGCCGGCGGCCCCCCCCGGACCTGTCGGCGCCACTTTCCGCCGCCCGACCCCCCAAGCGTCCCGAAAGTTCCGGCGGCCCCCCCCGGACCAGTCGGCGCCACTTTCCGCCGCCCGACCCACCGAGCGCCCCGAAAGTGCCGGCGGCCCCCCCGGGCCCCTCGGTGCCACTTTCCGCCGCCCGACCCCCCGAGCGCCCCGAAAGTGCCGGCGGCCCCCCGGGCCCGTCGGCGCCACTTTCCGCCGCACGAGCCCTCGAGCGCCCCGAAAGTGCCGGCGGCCCCCCTGGCCCCTCGGCGCCACTTTCCGCCGCCCGACCCCCCGAGAGCCCCGAAAGTGCCGGCGGCCCCCCCGGGCCAGTCGGCGCCACTTTCCGCCGCCCGTCCCTCCGAGCGCCCCGAAAGTGCTGCCCCCCCCCGGGCCCGTCGGTGCCACTTTCCGCCGCCCGACCCCCCCGAGCGCCCCGAAAGTCCCGGCGGCCCCCCCGGACCCGTCGGCGCCATTTTCCGCCGCCCGACCCCCCGAGCGCCCCGAAAGTGCCGGCGGCCCCCCCGAGACCCGTCGGCGCCACTTTCCGCCGCCCGACCCCCCGAGCGCCCCGAATGTGCCGGCAGCCCCCCCGGACCCGTCAACGCCACTTTCCGCCGCCCGACCCCCCGAGCGCCCCGAAAGTGCCGGCGGCTCCCCCGGACCAGTCGGCGCCACTTTCTGCCGCCCGGCCCCCCGAGCGCCCCGAAAGTGCCGGCGGCCCCCCCGGACCTGTCGGCGCCACTTTCCGCCGCCCGACCCACCGAGCGCCCCGAAAGTGCCGGCGGCCCCCCCGGGCCCCTCGGTGCCACTTTCCGCCGCCCGAACCCCCGAGCGCCCCGAAAGTGCCGGCGGCCCCCCCGGGCCAGTCGGCGCCACTTTCCGCCGCCCGTCCCTCCGAGCGCCCCGAAAGTGCTGGCCCCCCCCGGGCCCGTCGGTGCCAGTTTCCGCCGCCAGAACCCCCGAGCGCCCCGAAAGTGCCGGCGGCCCCCCCGGACCCGTCGGCGCCACTTTCCTCCGCCCGACCCCCCTGAACGCCCCGAAAGTGCCGGCGGCCCCCCCGGACCCATCGGCGCCACTTTCCGCCGCCCTACCCCCCGAGCGCCCCGAAAGTGCCGGCGGCCCCCCTGGAACCTTCGGCGCCACATTCTGCCGCCCGACCCCCCGAGTGCCCCGAAAGTGCCGGCGGCCCCCCCGGACCCGTCGGCGCCACTTTCCGCCGCTCGACCCCCCGAGAGCCCCGAAAGTGCCGGCGGCCCCCTCGGACCCGTCGCCGCCACTTTCCGCCGCCCGACCCCCCGAGCGCCCCGAAAGTGCCGGCGGCCCCCCCGGACCCGTCGGCGCCACTTTCCGCCACCCGACCCACCGAGCGCCCCGAAAGTGCCGGCGGCCCCCCCGGACCTGTCGGCGCCACTTTCCGCCACCCGACCCCCCGAGCGCCCCGAAAGTGCCGGCGGCCCGCCCGGACCCGTTGGCGCCACTTTCCGCCGCCCGACCCCCTGAGCGCCCCAAAAGTGCTGGCGGCCCCCCCGGACCCGTCGGCGCCACTTTCCGCGGCCCGACCCTCCGAGCGCCCCAAAAGTGCCGGCGGCCCCACCGGACCCCTCGGCGCCACTTTCCGCCACCCGACCCCCCGAGCGCCCCAAAAGTGCCGGCGCCCCCCCCGCACCCTTCGGCGCCACATTCCGCCGCCCGACCCCCCGAGCGCCCCGAAAATGCTGGCGGCCCCCCCGGACCCGTCGGCGCCACTTTCCGCCGCCAGACCCCCCGAGCGCCCCGAAAGTGCCGGCGGCCCCCCCGGACCCGTCGGCGCCACTTTCCGCCGCCCGACCCCCCGAGCGCCCCGAAAGTTCCGGCGGCCCGCCCGGACCCGTCGGCGCCACTTTCCGCCGCCCGACCCCCCGAGCGCCCCGAAACTGTCGGCGGCCCGCCCGGACCCGTCGGCGCCACTTTCCGCCGCCCGACGCCCCGAGCGCCCCGAAAGTCCCGGCGGCACCCCCGGACCCGTCGGCGCCACTTTCCTACCCCCGACACCCCTAGCGCCCCGAAACTACCGGCGGCCCCCCCGGACCCGTCGGCGCCACTTTCCGCCGCCCGACCCCCCGAGCGCCCCGAAAGTGCCGCCGGACCCCCGGACCCGTCGGCGCCACTTTCCGCCGCCCGACCCCCCGAACGCCCCGAAAGAGCCGGTGGCCCCCCCGGACCCGTCGGCGCCAATTTCCGCCGCCCGACCCCCCGAGCGCCCCAAAAGCTCCGACGGCCCCCCCGGCCCCGCCGGCGCCACTTTCCGCCGCCCGACCCCCCGAGCGCCCCGAAAGTGCCGGCGGCCCCCCCGGGCCCCTCGGCGCCACTTTCCGCCGCCCGAACCCCCGAGCGCCCCGAAAGTGCCGGCGGCCCCCCCGGACCCGTCGGCGCCACTTTCCGCCGCCCGACCCCCCGAGCGCCCCGAAAGTGCCGGCGGCCCCCCCGGACCAGTCGGCGCCACTTTCTGCCGCCCGGCCCCCCGAGCGCCCCGAAATTACCGGCGGTCCCCCTGGCCCCTCGGCGCCACTTTCCGCCGCCCGACCCCGAGAGCGCCCCGAAAGTGCCGGTGGCCCACCCGGACCCCTCGGCGCCACTTTCCAGCGCCCGACCCCCCGAGCGCGCCGAAAGTGCCGGCGGCCCCCAGGACCCGTCTGCGCCGCTTTCCGCCGCCCGACCCCCCGATCGCCCCGAAAGTGCCGGCGGCCCCCCCGGACCAGTCGGCGCCACTTTCTGCCGCCCGGCCCCCCGAGCGCCCCGAAAGTGCCGGCGGCCCCCCCGGGCCCCTCGGCGCCACTTTCCGCCGCCCGACCCCGAGAGCGCCCCGAAAGTGCCGGTGGCCCACCCGGACCCCTCGGCGCCACTTTCCAGCGCCTGACCCCCCGAGCGCGCCGAAAGTGCCGGCGGCCCCCAGGACCTGTCGGCGCCACTTTCCGCCACCCGACCATCCGAGCGCCCCGAAAGTGCCGCCGGACCCCCCGGACCCGTCGGCGCCACTTTCTGCCGCCCGACCCCCCGAGCGCCCCGAAAGTGCCGGCGGCCCCCCCGGACCCGTCGGCGCCACTTTCCGCTGCCCGACCCCCCGAGCGCCCCGAAAGTGCCGGCGGCCTCCCCGGACCCCAAGGTGCCACTTTCCGCCGCCCGACCCCCCGAGCGCCCCGAAAGTGCCGGCGGCCCCCCAGGACCCGTCGGAGTCACTTTCCGCCGCCCGACCCCGCGAGCACCCCGAAAGTTCCGGCGGCCCCCCCCGACTCGTCGGCGCCACTTTCCGCCCCCGACCCCCCGAGCGCCCCGAAAGTGGAGGCGGCCCCCCCGGACCCTTCGGCGCAACTTTCCGCCGCCCGACCCCCCGAGCGCCCCGAAAGTGCCGGCGGCCTCCCCCCCTTTTGTGCCACTTTCTGCCGCACGACCCCCCGAGCGCCCCGAAAGTGCCGGCGGCCCCCCCGGCCCCGCCGGCGCCACTTTCTACCACCCGACCCCCCGAGCGCCCCGAAAGTGCCGGCGGCCCCCCCGGGCCCCTCGGCGCCACTTTCCGCCGCCCGATCCCCCGAGCGCCCCGAAAGTGCCAGCGGCCCCCCCAAACCCGTCGGCGCCACTTTCCGCCGCCCGACCCCCCGAGCACCCCAAAGTGCCGGCGGCCCCCCCGGACCCGTCGGCGCCACATTCCGCCGCTCACCCCCCCGAGCGCCCCGAAAGTGCCGGCGGCCCCCCCGGACCCGTCGGCGCCACTTTCCGCCGCCCTACCCCCCGAGCGCCCCGAAAGTGCCGGCGGCCCCCCGGACCCGTCGGCGCCACTTTCTGCCGCCCGACCCCCAGAGCGCCCCGAAAGTGCCGGCGGCCCCCCCGGACCCATCGACGCCACTTTCCGCCGCCCGACCCCCCGAGCGCCCCGAAAGTGCCGGCGGCCCCCCCGGACCCATCGGCACCACTTTCTACCCCACGACCCCCCGAGCGCACCGAAAGTGCCGGCAGCCCGCCCGGACCCGTCGGCGCCACTTTCCGCCGCCCGACCCCCCGAGCGCCCAGAAAGTTCCGGCGGCCCCCCCGGACCCGCCGGCGCCACTTTCCGCCGCCCGACCCCCTGAGCGGCCCGAAAGTGCCGGCGGCCCCCCCGGACCCGTCAGCGCGAATTTCCACCGCCCGAACCCCCGAGCGCCCCGAAACTGCCAGCAGCCCCCCCGGACCCGTCGGCGCCACTTTCCGCCGCCCGACCCCCGAGCGCCCCGAAAGTGCCGGCGGCCCCCCCAGACCCGTCGTCGACACTTTCCGCCGCCCGACCCCCCGAGCACCCTGAAAGTGCCGGCGGCCCCCCCGGACCCGCCAGGGCCACTTTCCGCCGCCCGGCCCCCCCGAGCGCCCCGAAAGTGACGGCGGCCTCCCCGGAACCGTTGGCGCCACTTTCCGCCGCCGGACCCACCGAGCGCCCCGAAAGTGCCGGCGGCCCCCCCAGACCCGTCGGCGCCACTTTCCGCCGCCCGACCCCCCGAGCGCCCCGAAAGTGCCGGCTGCCCCCCCGGACCCGTCGGCGCCACTTTCCGCCGCCCGAACCCCCGAGCACCCCAAAAGTTCCGGCGGCCCCCCTGGACCTGTCGGCAGAACTTTCCACCGCCCGACCCCCCGAGCGTTCCGAAAGTGCCGGCGGCCCCCCCGGAACCGCCGGCGCAACTTTCCGCCGCCCGAACCCCCGAGCGCCCCGAAAGTGCCAGCGGCCCCCCCGGACCCGTCAACGCCACTTTACGCCGCCCGACCCCCCGAGCGCCCCGATAGTGCCGGCGCCCCCCCCGGACCCGTCTGCACGAATTTCCGCCGCTGGACACCCCGAGCGCCCCGAAAGTGCCGGCGGCCCCCCCGGGGCCCGTCGGCGACACTTTCCACCGCCCGAACCCCCGAGCGCCCCGAAAGTGCCGGCGGCCCCCCCGGACCCCGTGAACGCCACTTTACGCCGCCCGACCCCCCGAGCGCCCCAAAAGTGCCGGCGGCCCCCCCGGACCCGTCGGCGCGAATTTCCGCCGCCCGACACCCCAAGCGCCCCGAAAGTGCCGGCGGCCCCCCCGGACCCGTCGGCGCCACTTTCCGCCGCCCGACCCCCCGAGCGCCCCGAAAGTTTCGGCGGCCCGCCCGGACCCGTCGGCACCACTTTACGCCGCCCGACCCCCCCGAGCGCCCCGAAAGTGCCGGCGACCCCCCCGGCCCGTCGGCGCCACTTTCCGCCGCCCGACCCCCCGAGCGCCCCGAAAGTGCCGGCGGTCCCCCCCGGGCCCGTCGGCGCCACATTCCGCCGCCCGACCCTTCGAGCGCCCCTAAAGTGCCAGCGGCCCCCCCGGGCCTGTCGGCACCACTTTCCGCCGCCCGACCCCCCCGAGCTCCCCGAAAGTGCTGGCGGCCCCCCTGGGCCCGTCGGCGCCACGTTCTGCCGCCCGACCCCCCGAGCGCCCCGAAAGTGCCGGCGACCCCCGGACCCGTCGGCGCCACTTTCCGCCCCCCCGATCCCCCGAGCGCCCCGAAAGTGCCGGCGGCCCCCCCGGACCCGTCGGCACCACTTTCCGCCGCCCGACCCCCCGAGCGCTCCGAAAGTGCCGCCGGCACCCCTGGACCCGTCGACGCCACTTTCCGCCGCCCGACCCACCGAGTGCCCCGAAAGTACCGGCGGACCCCCCGGACCCATCGGCGCCGCTTTCCGCCGCCCGACCCCCCCGAGCGCACCCGAAAGTTCCTGCGGCCCCCCCCAGGCCTGTCGGCGCCACTTTCCGCCGCCCGACCCCCCGAGCGCCCCGAAAGTGCCGGCGGCCCGCCGGGCCCGTCGGCGCCAGTTTTCCGCCGCCCGACCCCCCCGAGCACCCCGAAAGTGCCGGTGGCCCCCCCGGGCCCGTCGGCGCCAGTTTCCGCCGCCCGACCCCCCGAGCGCCCCGTAAGTGCCGGCGAACCCCAGACCCGTCGGCGCCACTTTCCGCCCCCGATCCCCCGAGCGCCCCGAAAGTGCCGGCGGTCCCCCCGGACCCGTCGGCGCCACTTTCTGCCGCCCGACCCCTGAGCGCTCCGAAAGTGCCGCCGGTACCCCCCGGACCCGTCGACGCCACTTTCCGCCGCCCGACCCCCCGAGCGCCCCGAAAGTACCGGCGGCCCCCCCGGACCCATCGGCGCCGCTTTCCGCCGCCCGTCCCCCCGAGCGCCCCGAAAGTGCCGGCGGCCCCCCCAGAAACTTTTGTGCCACTTTCCGCCGCCCGACCCCCCGAGCGCCCCGAAAGTGCCGGCGGCCCCCCCGGACCCCTCGGCGCCACTTTCCGCCGCCCGACCCCCCGAGCGCCCCGAAAGTGCCGGTGACCCCCGGACCCGTCGGCGCAACTTTCTGCCGCCCGACCCCCCGAGCACTCCGAAAGTGCCGCCGGCACCCCCGGACCCGTCGACGCCACTTTCCGCCGCCCGACCCACCGAGCGCCCCGAAAGTACGGGCGGCCCAACGGACCCATCGGCGCAGCTTTCCGCCGCCCATCCCCCCGAGCGCCCCGAAAGTGCCGGCGGCCCCCCCGGACCCTTTTGTGCCACTTTCCGCCGCCCGACCCCCCGAGTGCCCCGAAAGTGCCGGCGGCCCCCCCGGACCCATCAGCGCCACTTTCCGCCGCCCTACCCCCCGAGCGCCCAAAAGTGCCGGCGGCCCCACCAGACCCGTCGGCGCCACATTCCGCCGCCCACCCCCCCGAGCGCCCCGAAAGTTCCGGCGGCCCCCCCGGACCCGTCGGCACCACTTTCCGCCGCCCGAACCCCCGAGTGCCCCGAAAGTGCCGGCGGCCCCCCCGGACCCGTCAACGCCACTTTCTACCACCCGACCCCCCGAGCGCCCCGAAAGTGCCGGCAGCCCCCCCGGAACCGTCGTCGCGACTTTCCGCCGCCGGACCCCCCGAGCGCCCCGAAAGTGCCGGCGGCCCCCCCCAGACCCGTCGGCGCCATTTTCCGCCGCTCGAACCCCGAGCGCCCCGAAATTGCCGGCGGCCCCCCCGGACCCGTTGGCGCCACTTTCCGCCGCCCGACCCCCCGAGCGCCCCGAAAGTGCCGGCGGCCCCCCCGGGCCCGTCGGCGCCACTTTCCGCCGCCCGACCCCCCGAGCGCCCCGAAAGTGCCGGCGACCCCCCCGGGCCCGTCGGCGCCACTTTCCGCAGCCCGACCCCCTGAGCGCCCCGAAAGTGCCAGCGGCCCCCCCGGGCCTGTCGGCACCACTTTCCGCCGCCCGACCCCCCGAGCTCCCCGAAAGTGCCGGCGGCCCCCCTGGGCCCGTCGGCGCCACGTTCTGCCGCCCGACCCCCCGAGCGCCCCGAAAGTGCCGGCGACCCCCGGACCCGTCGGCGCCACTTTCCGCCCCCCGATCCCCCGAGCGCCCCGAAAGTGCCGGCGGCCCCCCCGGACCCGTCGGCACCACTTTCCGCCGCCCGACCCCCCGAGCGCTCCGAAAGTGCCGCCGGCACCCCTGGACCCGTCGACGCCACTTTCCGCCGCCCGACCCACCGAGTGCCCCGAAAGTACCGGCGGACCCCCCGGACCCATCGGCGCCGCTTTCCGCCGCCCGACCCCCCGAGCGCCCCGAAAGTTCCTGCGGCCCCCCCAGGCCTGTCGGCGCCACTTTCCGCCGCCCGACCCCCCGAGCGCCCCGAAAGTGCCGGCGGCCCGCCGGGCCCGTCGGCGCCAGTTTCCGCCGCCCGACCCCCCGAGCACCCCGAAAGTGCCGGTGGCCCCCCCGGGCCCGTCGGCGCCAGTTTCCGCCGCCCGACCCCCCGAGCGCCCCGTAAGTGCCGGCGAACCCCAGACCCGTCGGCGCCACTTTCCGCCCCCCGATCCCCCGAGCGCCCCGAAAGTGCCGGCGGTCCCCCCGGACCCGTCGGCGCCACTTTCTGCCGCCCGACCCCTGAGCGCTCCGAAAGTGCCGCCGGTACCCCCGGACCCGTCGACGCCACTTTCCGCCGCCCGACCCCCCGAGCGCCCCGAAAGTACCGGCGGCCCCCCCGGACCCATCGGCGCCGCTTTCCGCCGCCCGTCCCCCCGAGCGCCCCGAAAGTGCCGGCGGCCCCCCCAGAAACTTTTGTGCCACTTTCCGCCGCCCGACCCCCCGAGCGCCCCGAAAGTGCCGGCGGCCCCCCCGGACCCGTCGGCGCCACTTTCCGCCTCCCGACACCCGGAGCGCCCCGAAAGTGCCGGCAGCCCCCCCGGACCCCTCGGCGCCACTTTCCGCCGCCCGACCCCCCGAGCGCCCCGAAAGTGCCGGTGACCCCCGGACCCGTCGGCGCAACTTTCTGCCGCCCGACCCCCCCGAGCACTCCGAAAGTGCCGCCGGCACCCCCGGACCCGTCGACGCCACTTTCCGCCGCCCGACCCACCGAGCGCCCCGAAAGTACGGGCGGCCCCCCGGACCCATCGGCGCCGCTTTCCGCCGCCCATCCCCCCGAGCGCCCCGAAAGTGCCGGCGGCCCCCCCGGACCCTTTTGTGCCACTTTCCGCCGCCCGACCCCCCGAGTGCCCCGAAAGTGCCGGCGGCACCCCCGGACCCATCAGCGCCACTTTCCGCCGCCCTACCCCCCGAGCGCCCAAAAGTGCCGGCGGCCCCACCAGACCCGTCGGCGCCACATTCCGCCGCCCACCCCCCCGAGCGCCCCGAAAGTTCCGGCGGCCCCCCCGGACCCGTCGGCACCACTTTCCGCCGCCCGAACCCCCGAGTGCCCCGAAAGTGCCGGCGGCCCCCCCGGACCCGTCAACGCCACTTTCCGCCGCCCGACCCCCCGAGCGCCCCGAACGTGCCGGCGGCCCCCCTGGACCAGTCGGCGCCACTTTCTGCCGCCCGGCCCCCCGTGCGCCCCGAAAGTGCCGGCGGCCCCCCCGGGCCCCTCGGCGCCACTTTCCGCCGCCCGACCCCGAGAGCGCCCCGAAAGTGCCGGTGGCCCACCCGGACCCCTCGGCGCCACATTCCAGCGCCCGACCCCCCGAGCGCGCCGAAACTGCCGGCGGCCCCCAGGACCCGTTGGCGCCACTTTCCGCCACCCGACCATCCGAGCGCCCCGAAAGTGCCGCCGGACCCCCCGGACCCGTCGGCGCCACTTTCCGCCGCCCGACCCCGCGAGCGCCCTGAAAGTGCCGGCGGCCCCCCCGGACCCGTCGGCGCCACTTTCCGCCGCCCGCCCCCCCGAGCGCCCCGAAAGTGCCGGCGGCCCCCCCGGACCCGTCGGCGCCACTTTCCGCTGCCCGACCCCCCGAGCGCCCCGAAAGTGCCGGCGGCCTCCCCGGATCCCTCGGTGCCACTTTCCGCCGCCCGACCCCCCGAGCGCCCCGAATGTGCAGGCGGCCCCCCAGGACCCGTCGGAGTCACTTTCCGCCGCCCGACTCCGCGAGCACCCCGAAAGTTCCGGCGGCCCCCCCGGACCCGTCGGCGCCACTTTCCGCCCCCGACCCCCCGAGCGCCCCGAAAGTGCAGGCGGCCCCCCCGGACCCGTCGGCGCCACTTTCCGCCGCCCGACCCCCCGAGCGCCCTGAAAGTGCCGGCAGCCTCCCCCCCCTTTTGTGCCACTTTCCGCCGCCCGAACCCCCGAGCGCCCCGAAAGTGCCGGCGGCCCCCCCAGACCCGTCGGCGCCACTTTCCGACGCCCGACCCCCCGAGCGCCCCGAAAGAGCCGGCGGCCCCCCCGGACCCGTCGGCGCCACTTTCCGCCGCCCGACCCCCCGAGCGCCCCGAAAGCGCCGGCGGCCCCCCCCGGACCCGTCGGCGCCACTTTCCGCCGCCCGACCCCCGAGCGCCCCGAAAGTGCCGGCGGCCCCCCCGGACCCGTCAACGCCACTTTACGCCGCCCGACCCCCCGAGCGCCCCAAAAGTGCCGGCGGCCCCCCGGACCCGTAGGCGCCACTTTCCGCCGCCCGAACCCGAGCGCGCCGAAATTGCCGGCGGCCCCCCCGGACCCGTCGGCGCCACTTTCCGCCGCCCGACCCATCGAGCGCCCCGAAAGTTCCGGCGGCCCGCCCGGACCCGTCGGCGCCACTTTCCGCCGCCCGACCCCCCGAGCGCGCCGAAAGTGCCGGCGGCCCCCAGGACCCGTCGGCGCCACTTTCCGCCACCCGACCATCCGAGCGCCCCGAAAGTGCCGCCGGCCCCCCCGGACCCGTCGGCGCCACTTTCCGCCGCCCGAACCCCGAGCGCCCCGAAAGTGCCGGCGGCCCCCCCGGACCCGTCGGCGCCATTTTCCGCCGCCCGAACCCCGAGCGCCCCGAAATTGCCGGCGGCCCCCCCGGACCCGTTGGCGCCACTTTCCGCCGCCCGACCCCCCGAGCGCCCCGAAAGTGCCGGCGGCCCCCCCGGGCCCGTCGGCGCCACTTTCCGCCGCCCAACCCCCCGAGCGCCCCGAAAGTGCCGGCGACCCCCCCCGGGCCCGTCGGCGCCACTTTCCGCAGCCCGACCCCCTGAGCGCCCCGAAAGTGCCAGCGGCCCCCCCGGGCCTGTCGGCACCACTTTCCGCCGCCCGAGCCCCCGAGCTCCCCGAAAGTGCCGGCGGCCCCCCTGGGCCCGTCGGCGCCACGTTCTGCCGCCCGACCCCCCGAGCGCCCCGAAAGTGCCGGCGACCCCCGGACCCGTCGGCGCCACATTCCGCCCCCCGATCCCCCGAGCGCCCCGAAAGTGCCGGCGGCCCCCCCGGACCCGTCGGCACCACTTTCCGCCGCCCGACCCCCCGAGCGCTCCGAAAGTGCCGCCGGCACCCCTGGACCCGTCGACGCCACTTTCCGCCGCCCGACCCACCGAGTGCCCCGAAAGTACCGGCGGACCCCCCGGACCCATCGGCGCCGCTTTCCGCCGCCCGACCCCCCGAGCGCCCCGAAAGTTCCTGCGGCCCCCCCAGGACTGTCGGCGCCACTTTCCGCCGCCCGACCCCCCGAGCGCCCCGAAAGTGCCGGCGGCCCCCCCGGGCCCGTCGGCGCCAGTTTCCGCCGCCCGACCCCGCGAGCACCCCGAAAGTGCCGGTGGCCCCCCCGGGCCCGTCGGCGCCACTTTCCGCCGCCCGACCCCCCCGAGCGCCCCGAAAGTGCCAGCGGCCCCCCCGGGCCTGTCGGCACCACTTTCCGCCGCCCGACCCCCCGAGCTCCCCGAAAGTGCCGGCGGCCCCCCTGGGCCCGTCGGCGCCACGTTCTGCCGCCCGACCCCCCGAGCGCCCCGAAAGTGCCGGCGACCCCCGGACCCGTCGGCGCCACTTTCCGCCCCCCGATCCCT
This sequence comes from Gambelia wislizenii, assembly GCA_030847615.1. Lineage (NCBI taxonomy): Eukaryota > Metazoa > Chordata > Lepidosauria > Squamata > Crotaphytidae > Gambelia > Gambelia wislizenii. Next base: position 16,016 of record JAUMIR010000041.1, read on the forward strand.
CGAGCGCCCCGAAAGTGCCGGCGGCCCCCCCGGACCCGTCGGCACCACTTTCCGCCGCCCGACCCCCCGAGCGCTCCGAAAGTGCCGCCGGCACCCCTGGACCCGTCGACGCCGCTTTCCGCCGCCCGACCCACCGAGTGCCCCGAAAGTACCGGCGGACCCCCCGGACCCATCGGCGCCGCTTTCCGCCGCCCGACCCCCCGAGCGCCCCGAAAGTTCCTGCGGCCCCCCCAGGACTGTCGGCGCCACTTTCCGCCGCCCGACCCCCCGAGCGCCCCGAAAGTGCCGGCGGCCCCCCCGGGCCCGTCGGCGCCAGTTTCCGCCGCCCGACCCCCCGAGCACCCCGAAAGTGCCGGTGGCCCCCCCGGGCCCGTCGGCGCCAGTTTCCGCCGCCCGACCCCCCGAGCGCCCCGTAAGTGCCGGCGAACCCCAGACCCGTCGGCGCCACTTTCCGCCCCCCGATCCCCCGAGCGCCCCGAAAGTGCCGGCGGCCCCCCCGGACCCGTCGGCGCCACTTTCTGCCGCCCGACCCCCGAGCGCTCCGAAAGTGCCGCCGGTACCCCCCGGACCCGTCGACGCCACTTTCCGCCGCCCGACCCCCCGAGCGCCCCGAAAGTACCGGCGGCCCCCCCCGGACCCATCGGCGCCGCTTTCCGCCGCCCGTCCCCCCGAGCGCCCCGAAAGTGCCGGCGGCCCCCCCAGAAACTTTTGTGCCACTTTCCGCCGCCCGACCCCCCGAGCGCCCCGAAAGTGCCGGCGGCCCCCCCGGACGCGTCGGCGCCACTTTCCGCCTCCCGACACCCGGAGCGCCCCGAAAGTGCCGGCAGCCCCCCCGGACCCCTCGGCGCCACTTTCCGCCGCCCGACCCCCCGAGCGCCCCGAAAGTGCCGGCGACCCCCGGACCCGTCGGCGCCACTTTCCGCCCCCCGATCCCCCGAGCTCCCCGAAAGTGCCGACGGCCCCCCCGGACCTGTCGGCGCAACTTTCCGCCGCCCGACCCCCCGAGCACTCCGAAAGTGCCGCCGGCACCCCCGGACCCGTCGACGCCACTTTCCGCCGCCCGACCCACCGAGCGCCCCGAAAGTACCGGCGGCCCCCCGGACCCATCGGCGCCGCTTTCCGCCGCCCATCCCCCCGAGCGCCCCGAAAGTGCCGGCGGCCCCCCCGGACCCTTTTGTGCCACTTTCCGCCGCCCGACCCCCCGAGTGCCCCGAAAGTGCCGGCGGCCCCCCCGGACCCATCAGCGCCATTTTCCGCCGCCCTACCCCCCGAGCGCCCAAAAGTGCCGGCGGCCCCACCGGACCCGTCGGCGCCACATTCCGCCGCCCACCCCCCCGAGCGCCCCGAAAGTGCCGGCGGCCCCCCCGGACCCGTCGGCACCACTTTCCGCCACCCTACCCCCCGAGCGCCCCGAAAGTGCCGGCGGCCCCCCCGGGCCCGTCGGCGCCAGTTTCCGCCGCCCGACCCCCCGAGCGCCCCGAAAGTGCCGGTGGCCCCCCCGGGCCCGTCGGCGCCAGTTTCCGCCGCCCGACTCCCCGAGCGCCCCGTAAGTGCCGGCGAACCCCAGACCCGTCGACGCCACTTTCCGCCCCCCGATCCCCCGAGCGCCCCGAAAGTGCCGGCGGCCCCCCCGGACCCGTCGGCGCCACTTTCTGCCGCCCGACCCCCCGAGCGCTCCGAAAGTGCCGCCGGTACCCCCGGACCCGTCGACGCCACTTTCCGCCGCCTGACCCCCCGAGCGCCCCGAAAGTACCGGCGGCCCCCCCAGACCCATCGGCGCCGCTTTCCGCCGCCCGTCCCCCCGAGCGCCCCGAAAGTGCCGGCGGCCCCCCCAGAAACTTTTGTGCCACTTTCCGCCGCCCGACCCCCCGAGCGCCCCGAAAGTGCCGACGGCCCCCCCGGACCCGTCGGCGCAACTTTCCGCCGCCCGACCCCCCGAGCACTCCGAAAGTGCCGCCGGCACCCCCGGACCCGTCGACGCCACTTTCCGCCGCCCGACCCACCGAGCGCCCCGAAAGTACCGGCGGCCCCCCGGACCCATCGGCGCCGCTTTCCGCCGCCCATTCCCCCGAGCGCCCCGAAAGTGCCGGCGGCCCCCCGGACCCTTTTGTGCCACTTTCCGCCGCCCGACCCCCCGAGTGCCCCGAAAGTGCCGGCGGCCCCCCCGGACCCATCAGCGCCATTTTCCGCCGCCCTACCCCCCGAGCGCCCAAAAGTGCCGGCGGCCCCACCGGACTCGTCGGCGCCACATTCCGCCGCCCACCCCCCCGAGCGCCCCGAAAGTGCCGGCGGCCCCCCCGGACCCGTCGGCACCACTTTCCGCCACCCTACCCCCCGAGCGCCCCGAAAGTGCCGGCGGCCCCCCCGGGCCCGTCGGCGCCAGTTTCCGCCGCCCGACCCCCCGATCGCCCCGAAAGTGCCGGTGGCCCCCCCGGGCCCGTCGGCGCCAGTTTCCCCCGCCCGACCCACCGAGCGCCCCGTAAGTGCCGGCGAACCCCAGACCCGTCGGCGCCACTTTCCGCCCCCCGATCCCCCGAGCGCCCCGAAAGTGCCGGCGGCCCCCCCGGACCCGTCGGCGCCACTTTCTGCCGCCCGACCCCCCGAGCGCTCCGAAAGTGCCGCCGGTACCCCCGGACCCGTCGACGCCACTTTCCGCCGCCTGACCCCCCGAGCGCCCCGAAAGTACCGGCGGCGCCCCCGGACCCATCGGCGCCGCTTTCCGCCGCCCGTCCCCCCGAGCGCCCCGAAAGTGCCGGCGGCCCCCCCAGAAACTTTTGTGCCACTTTCCGCCGCCCGACCCCCCGAGCGCCCCGAAAGTGCCGGCGGCCCCCCCGGACCCGTCGGCGCCACTTTCCGCCTCCCGACACCCGGAGCGCCCCGAAAGTGCCGGCAGCCCCCCCGGACCCCTCGGCGCCACTTTCCTCCGCCCGACCCCCCGAGCGCCCCGAAAGTGCCGGCGACCCCCGGACCCGTTGGCGCCACTTTCCGCCCCCCGATCCCCCGAGCTCCCCGAAAGTGCCGACGGCCCCCCCGGACCTGTCGGCGCAACTTTCTGCCGCCCGACCCCCCGAGCACTCCGAAAGTGCCGCCGGCACCCCCGGACCCGTCGACGCCACTTTCCGCCGCCCGACCCACCGAGCGCCCCGAAAGTACCGGCGGCCCCCCGGACCCATCGGCGCCGCTTTCCGCCGCCCATCCCCCCGAGCGCCCCGAAAGTGCCGGCGGCCCCCCCGGACCCATCAGCGCCACTTTCCGCCGCCCTACCCCCCGAGCGCCCAATAGTGCCGGCGGCCCCACCGGACCCGTCGGAGCCACATTCCGCCGCCCACCCCCCCGAGCGCCTCGAAAGTTCCGGCGGCCCCCCCGGACCCGTCGGCACCACTTTCCACCGCCCTACCCCCCGAGCGCCCCAAATGTGCCGGCGGCCCCCCCGGGCCCGTCGGCGCCACTTTCCGCCGCCCGACCCCCCGAGCGCCCCGAAAGTGCCGGCGGCCCCCCCGGGCCCGTCGGCGCCACTTTCCGCAGCCCGACCCCCTGAGCGCCCCGAAAGTGCCGGCAGCCCCCCCGGGCCCGTCGGCGCCACTTTCTACCACCCGACCCCCCGAGCGCCCCGAAAGTGCCGGCGGCCCCCCCGGACCCGTCGGCGCCACATTCCGCCGCCGGACCCCCCGAGCGCCCCAAAAGTGCCGGCGGCCCCCCCGGACCCGTAGGCGCCACTTTCCGCCACCCGAACCCGAGTGCGCCGAAATTGCCGGCGGCCCCCCCGGACCCGTCGGCGCCACTTTCCGCCGCCCGACCCATCGAGCGCCCCGAAAGTTCCGGCGGCCCGCCCGGACCCGTCGGCGCCACTTTCCGCCGCCCGACCCCCCGAGCGCGCCGAAAGTGCCGGCGGCCCCCAGGACCCGTCGGCGCCACTTTCCGCCACCCGACCATCCGAGCGCCCCGAAAGTGCCGCCGGCCCCCCCGGACCCGTCGGCGCCACTTTCCGCCGCCCGACCCCGCGAGCGCCCTGAAAGTGCCGGCGGCCCCCCCGGACCCGTCGGCGCCACTTTCCGCCGCCCGACCCCCCGAGCGCCCCGAAAGTGCCGGCTGCCCCCCGGGCCCCTCGGCGCCACTTTCCGCCGCCCGAACCCCCGAGCGCCCCGAAAGTGCCGGCGGCCCCCCCGGACCCGTCGGCGCCACTTTCCGCCGCCCGACCCCCCGAGCGCCCCGAAAGAGCCGGCGGACCCCCGGACCCGTCGGCGCCACTTTCCGCCGCCCGACCCCCCGAGCGCCCCGAAAGCGCCGGCGGCCCCCCCGGACCCGTCGGCGCCACTTTCCGCCGCCCGACCCCCCGAGCGCCCCGAAAGTGCCGGCGGCCCCCCCCGGACCCGCCGGCGCCACTTTCCGCCGCCCGACCCCCCGAGCGCCCCGAAAGTGCCGGCGGCCCCCCCAGGCCCCTCGGCGCCACTTTCTGCCGCCCGAACCCCCGAGCGCCCCGAAAGTGCCGGCGGCCCCCCCGGACCCGTCAACGCCACTTTCCGCCGCCCGACCCCCCGAGCGCCCCGAAAGTGCCGGCGGCCCCCCCGGACCAGTCGGCGCCACTTTCTGCCGCCCGGCCCCCCGAGCGCCCCGAAAGTGCCGGCAGCCCCCCCGGGCCCCTCGGCGCCACTTTCCGCCGCCCGACCCCGAGAGCGCCCCGAAAGTGCCGGTGGCCCACCCGGACCCCTCGGCGCCACTTTCCAGCGCCCGACCCCCCGAGCGCGCCGAAAGTGCCGGCGGCCCCCAGGACCTGTCGGTGCCACTTTCCGCCACCCGACCATCCGAGCGCCCCGAAAGTGCCGCCGGACCCCCCGGACCCCAAGGTGCCACTTTCCGCCGCCCGACCCCCCGAGCGGCCCGAAAGTGCCGGCGGCCCCCCAGGACCCGTCGGAGTCACTTTCCGCCGCCCGACCCCGCGAGCACCCCCGAAAGTTCCGGCGGCCCCACCGGACCCGTCAGCGCCACTTTCCGCCCCCGACCCCCCGAGCACCCCGAAAGTGCAGGCGGCCCCCCCGGACCCGTCGGCGCCACTTTCCGCCGCCCGACCCCCTGAGCGCCCCGAAAGTGCCGGCGGCCTCCCCCCCCTTTTGTGCCACTTTCTGCCACACGACCCCCCGAGCGCCCCGAAAGTGCCGGCGGCCCCCCCGGCCCCGCCGGCGCCACTTTCTGCCACCCGACCCCCCGAGCGCCCCGAAAGTGCCGGCGGCCCCCCCGGGCCCCTCGGCGCCACTTTCCGCCGCCCGATCCCCCGAGCGCCCCGAAAGTGCCGGCGGCCCCCCCAAACCCGTCGGAGCCACTTTCCGCCGCCCGACCCCCCGAGCGCCCCGAAAGAGCCGGCGGCCCCCCCGGAGCCGTCGGCGCCACTTTCCGCCGCCCAACCCCCCGAGCTCCCCGAAAGCGCCGGCGGCCCCCCTGGACCCGTCGGCGCCACTTTCCGCCGCCCGACCCCCCGAACGCCCCAAAAGTGCCGGCGGCCCCCCCGGACCCGTCGGCGCCGCTTTCCGCCGCCCGACCCCCCCGAGCGCCCCGAAAGTGCCGGCGGCCCCCCGGACCCGTCGGCGCCACTTTCCGCCGCCCGACCCCGCGAGCACCCCGAAAGTGCCGGCGGCCCACCCGGACCCCTCGGCGCCGCTTTCCGCCGCCCAACCCTCCGAGCGCACCGAAAGTGCCGGCGGCCCCCAGGACCCGTCGGCGCCACTTTCCGCCGCCCGACCCCCCGAGCACCCCGAAAGTGCCGGCGGCCCCCCCGGACCCGTCGGCGCCACTTTCCGCCGCCCTACCCCCCGAGCGCCCCGAAAGTGCCGGCGGCCCCCCAGACCCGTCGGCGCCACTTTCTGCCGCCCGACCCCCAGAGCGCCCCGAAAGTGCCGGCGGCCCCCCCGGACCCATCGACGCCACTTTCCGCCGCCCGACCCCCCGAGCGCCCCGAAAGTGCCGGCGGCCCCCCCGGACCCATCGGCACCACTTTCTACCCCACGACTCCCCGAGCGCCCCGAAAGTGCCGGCAGCCCGCCCGGACCCGTCGGCGCCACTTTCCGCCTCCCGACACCCGGAGCGCCCCGAAAGTGCCGGCAGCCCCCCCGGACCCCTCGGCGCCACTTTCCGCCGCCCGACCCCCCCGAGCGCCCCGAAAGTGCCGGCGACCCCCGGACCCGTCGGCGCCACTTTCCGCCCCCCGATCCCCCGAGTGCCCCGAAAGTGCCGGCGGCCCCCCCGGACCCGTCGGCGCAACTTTCCGCCGCCTGACCCCCCGAGCGCTCCGAAAGTGCCGCCGGCACCCCCGGACCCGTCGACGCCACTTTCCGCCGCCCGACCCACCGAGTGCCCCGAAAGTACCGGCGGACCCCCCGGACCCATCGGCGCCGCTTTCCGCCGCCCGACCCCCCGAGCGCCCCGAAAGTTCCTGCGGCCCCCCCAGGCCTGTCGGCGCCACTTTCCGCCGCCCGACCCCCCGAGCGCCCCGAAAGTGCCGGCGGCCCCCCCGGGCCCGTTTGCGCCAGTTTCCGCCGCCCGACCCCCCGAGCACCCCGAAAGTGCCGTTGGCCCCCCCGGGCCCGTCGGCGCCAGTTTCCGCCGCCCGACCCCCCGAGCGCCCCGTAAGTGCCGGCGAACCCCATACCCGTCGGCGCCACTTTCCGCCCCCCGATCCCCCGAGCGCCCCGAAAGTGCCGGCGGCCCCTCCGGACCCGTCGGCGCCACTTTCTGCCGCCCGACCCCCCGAGCGCTCCGAAAGTGCCGCCGGTACCCCCCGGACCCGTAGACGCCACTTTCCGCCGCCCGACCCCCCGAGCGCCCCGAAAGTACCGGCGGCCCCCCCGGACCCATCGGCGCCGCTTTCCGCCGCCCGTCCCCCCCGAGCGCCCCGAAAGTGCCGGCGGCCCCCCCAGAAACTTTTGTGCCACTTTCCGCCGCCCGACCCCCCGAGCGCCCCGAAAGTGCCGGCGGCCCCCCCTGACCCGGCGGCGCCACTTTCCGCCTCCGACACCCGGAGCGCCCCGAAAGTGCCGGCAGCCCCCCCCGGACCCCTCAGCGCCACTTTCCGCCGCCCGACCCCCCGAGCGCCCCGAAAGTGCCGGCGACCCCCGGACCCGTCGGCGCCACTTTCCGCCCCCCGATCCCCCGAGCTCTCCGAAAGTGCCGACGGCCCCCCCGGACCCATCGGCGCAACTTTCCGCCGCCCGACCCCCCGAGCACTCCGAAAGTGCCGCCGGCACCCCCGGACCCGTCGACGCCACTTTCCGCCGCCCGACCCACCGAGCGCCCCGAAAGTGCCGGCGGCCCCCCCGGACCCTTTTGTGCCACTTTCCGCCGCCCGACCCCCCGAGTGCCCCGAAAGTGCCGGCGGCCCCCCCGGACCCATCAGCGCCACTTTCCGCCGCCCTACCCCCCGAGCGCCCAAAAGTGCCGGCGGCCCCACCGGACCCGTCGTCGCCACATTCCGCCGCCCACCCCCCCCGAGCGCCCCGAAAGTGCCGGCGGCCCCCCCGGACCCGTCGGCGCCACTTTCCGCCGCCCGACCCCCCGAGCGCCCCGAAAGTGCCGGCGGCCCCCCCCGGACCCTTTTGTGCCACTTTCCGCCGCCCGACCCCCCGAGCGCCCCGAAAGTGCCGGTGTCCCCGAGGACCCGTCGGCGCCACTTTCCGCCACCCGACCCCCCGAGCGCCCCGAAAGTGCCGGCGGCCCCCCCGGACCCGTCGGCCCCACTTTCCACCCCCCGACCCCCCGAGCGCCCCGAAAGTGCCGGGGGCCCCCCCGGACCCCTCGGCGCCACTTTCCGCCCCCCGACCCCCCGAGCGCCCCGTAAGTGCCGGCGACCCCCGGACCCGTCGGCGCCACTTTCGGCCCCGCGATCCCCCGAGCGCCCCGAAAGTGCCGGCGGCCCCCCCGGACCCGTCGGCGCCACTTTCCGCCGCCCGACCCCCCGAGCGCCCCGAAAGTACCGGCGGCCCCCCCGGACCCATCGGCGCCGCTTTCCGCCGCCCGTCCCCCCGAGCGCCCCGAAAGTGCCGGCGGCCCCCCCGGACCCGTCGGCGCCACTTTCCGCCTCCCGACACCCGGAGCGCCCCGAAAGTGCCGGCAGCCCCCCCGGACCCCTCGGCGCCACTTTCCGCCGCCCGACCCCCCGAGCGCCCTGAAAGTGCCGGCGACCCCCGGACCCGTCGGCGCCACTTTCCGCCCCCCGATCCCCCGAGCTCCCCGAAAGTGCCGACGGCCCCCCCGGACCCGTCGGCGCAACTTTGCGCCGCCCGACCCCCCGAGCACTCCGAAAGTGCCGCCGGCACCCCCGGACCCGTCGACGCCACACGCACTTTCCGCCGCCCGACCCACCGAGCGCCCCGAAAGTACCGGCGGCCCCCCCGGACCCGTCGGCGCCGCTTTCCGCCGCCCATCCCCCGAGCGCCCGTAAGTGCCAGCGGCCCCCCCGGACCCTTTTGTGCCACTTTCTGCTGCCCGACCCCCCGAGTGCCCCGAAAGTGCCCGCGCCCCCCGGACCCGTCGGCACCACATTCCGCTGCCCGACCCCCCGAGCGCCCCGAAAGTGCCAGCGGCCCCCCCGGAACCGTCGGCGCAACTTTTCGCCGCCCGAACCCCCGAGCGCCCCGAAAGTGCAAGCGCCCCCCCAGGTCCCGGCAATGCCACTTTACGCCGCCCGACCGCCTGAGCGCCCCGAAAGTGCCGGCGGCCCCCCGGACCCGTCGGCGCCACTTTCCGCCGCCCGATCCCCTGAGCGCCCCGAAAGTGCCTGCGGCCCCCCCGGGCCCATCGCCGCTACTTTCGCCACCCGACCCCCCGAGCGCCCCGAAAGTGCCGGCGGCCCACCTGGGCCCCTCGGCACCACTTTCCGCCGCCCGACCCCCCGAGCGGCCCGAAAGTGCCGGCGCCCCCCCCGGGCCCGTCGGCGCCACTTTCCGCCGCCCGACCCCCCGAGCGCCGTGAAAGTGCCGGCGGCTCCCCCGGGCCCGTCGGCGCCACTTTCCGCCGCCCGACCCCCGAGCGCCCCGAAAGTGCCGGCGGCCCCCCCGGGCCTGTCGGCGCCACTTTCCGCCGCCCGACCCCCCGAGCGCCCCGAAAGTGCCGGCGGCCCCCCCGGACCCTTTTGTGCCACTTTCCGCCGCCCGACCCCCCGAGTGCCCCGAAAGTGCCGGCGGCCCCCCCGGACCCATCAGCGCCACTTTCCGCCGCCCTACCCCCCGAGCGCCCAAAAGTGCCGGCGGCCCCACCGGACCCGTCGTCGCCACATTCCGCCGCCCACCCCCCCGAGCGCCCCGAAAGTGCCGGCGGCCCCCCCCGGACCCGTCGGCGCCACTTTCCGCCGCCCGACCCCCCGAGCGCCCCGAAAGTGCCGGCGGGCCCCCCCGGACCCTTTTGTGCCACTTTCCGCCGCCCGACCCCCCGAGCGCCCCGAAAGTGCCGGTGTCCCCGAGGACCCGTCGGCGCCACTTTCCGCCACCCGACCCCCCGAGCGCCCCGAAAGTGCCGGCGGCCCCCCCGGACCCGTCGGCCCCACTTTCCACCCCCGACCCCCCGAGCGCCCCGAAAGTGCCGGGGGCCCCCCCGGACCCCTCGGCGCCACTTTCCGCCCCCCGACCCCCCGAGCGCCCCGTAAGTGCCGGCGACCCCCGGACCCGTCGGCGCCACTTTCGGCCCCCGCGATCCCCCGAGCGCCCCGAAAGTGCCGGCGGCCCCCCCGGACCCGTCGGCGCCACTTTCCGCCGCCCGACCCCCCGAGCGCCCCCGAAAGTACCGGCGGCCCCCCCGGACCCATCGGCGCCGCTTTCCGCCGCCCGTCCCCCCGAGCGCCCCGAAAGTGCCGGCGGCCCCCCGGACCCGTCGGCGCCACTTTCCGCCTCCCGACACCCGGAGCGCCCCGAAAGTGCCGGCAGCCCCCCCCGGACCCCTCGGCGCCACTTTCCGCCGCCCGACCCCCCCGAGCGCCCTGAAAGTGCCGGCGACCCCCGGACCCCGTCGGCGCCACTTTCCGCCCCCCGATCCCCCGAGCTCCCCGAAAGTGCCGACGGCCCCCCCGGACCCGTCGGCGCAACTTTGCGCCGCCCGACCCCCCGAGCACTCCGAAAGTGCCGCCGGCACCCCCGGACCCGTCGACGCCACTTTCCGCCGCCCGACCCACCGAGCGCCCCGAAAGTACCGGCGGCCCCCCGGACCCGTCGGCGCCGCTTTCCGCCGCCCATCCCCCCGAGCGCCCCGAAAGTGCCGGCGGCCCCCCCGGACCCTTTTGTGCCACTTTCTGCTGCCCGACCCCCCGAGTGCCCCGAAAGTGCCCGCGGCCCCCCCCGGACCCGTCGGCACCACATTCCGCTGCCCGACCCCCCGAGCGCCCCGAAAGTGCCAGCGGCCCCCCCGGAACCGTCGGCGCAACTTTTCGCCGCCCGAACCCCCGAGCGCCCCGAAAGTGCAAGCGCCCCCCCAGGTCCCGGCAATGCCACTTTACGCCGCCCGACCGCCTGAGCGCCCCGAAAGTGCCGGCGGCCCCCCGGACCCGTCGGCGCCACTTTCCGCCGCCCGATCCCCTGAGCGCCCCGAAAGTGCCTGCGGCCCCCCCGGGCCCATCGCCGCTACTTTCGCCACCCGACCCCCCCGAGCGCCCCGAAAGTGCCGGCGGCCCACCTGGGCCCCTCGGCACCACTTTCCGCCGCCCGACCCCCCGAGCGGCCCGAAAGTGCCGGCGCCCCCCCCGGGCCCGTCGGCGCCACTTTCCGCCGCCCGACCCCCCGAGCGCCGTGAAAGTGCCGGCGGCTCCCCCGGGCCCGTCGGCGCCACTTTCCGCCGCCCGACCCCCCGAGCGCCCCGAAAGTGCCGGCGGCCCCCCCGGGCCTGTCGGCGCCACTTTCCGCCGCCCGACCCCCCGAGCGCCCCGAAAGTGCCGGAGGCCCCCCCGGCCCGTCGGCGCCACTTTCCGCCGCCCGACCCCTCGAGCGCCCCGAAAGTGCCGGCGGCCCCCCCGGGCCCGTCGGCACCACTTTCTGCCGCCCGACCCCCCGAGCGCCCCGAAATTGCCGGCGGCACCCCCAGGCCCGTCGGCGCCACTTTCCGTCGCCAGACCCCCCGAGCGCCCCGAAAGTGCCGACGGCCCCCCCCGGGCCCCTCGGCGCCAATTTTCGCCGCCCGACCACCCGAGCGCCCCGAAAGTGCGGGCGGCCCCCCCGGACCCGTCGGCCCCACTTTCCGCCCCCCGACCCCCCGAGCGCCCCGAATTTGCCGGCGGACCCCCGGACCCGTCGGCGCCACTTTCTGCCGCACGACCCCCCGAACGCCCCGAAAGTGCCGCCGGAACCCCCGGACCCGTCGACACCACTTTCGGCTGCCAGACCCCCCGAGCGCCCCGAACGTACCGGCGGCCCCCCGGACCCATCGGCGCCGCTTTCCTCCGCCCGACCCCCCGAGCGCCCCGAAAGTGCCGGCGGCCCCCCCGGACCCTTTTGTGCCACTTTCTGCCGCCCGACCCCCCGAGCGCCCCGAAAGTGCCAGAGTCCCCGAGGACCCGTCGGCGCCACTTTCCGCCGCCCGACCCCGAGAGCGCCCCGAAAGTGCTGGCGGCCCACCCGGACCCCTCGACGCCACTTTCCACCGCCCGACACCCCGAGCTCCCCGAAAGTGCCGGCTGCCCCCAGGACCCGTCGGCGCCACTTTCCGCCGCCCAACCACCTGAGCGCCCCGAAAGTGCCGCCGGACCCGCTGAACCCGTCGGCGCCACTTTCCGCCGCCCGACCCCGCGAGCGCCCTGAAAGTGCCGGCGACCCCCCGGACCCGTCGGCGCCACTTTCCGCCGCCCGACCCCCAGAGCGCTCCGAAAGTGCCGGCGGCCCCCCCGGACCCGTCGGCGCCACATTCCGCAGCCCGACCCCCCGAGCGCCACGAAAGTGCCGGCGGCCTCCCCGGATACCTCGGCGCCATTTTCCGCCGCCCGACCCGCCGAGCGCCCCGAAAGTGCCGGCGGCCCCCCCGGGCCTGTCGGCGCCACTTTCCGCCGCCCGACCCCCCGAGCGCCCCGAAAGTGCCGGAGGCCCCCCCGGCCCGTCGGCGCCACTTTCCGCCGCCCGACCCCTCGAGCGCCCCGAAAGTGCCGGCGGCCCCCCCGGGCCCGTCGGCGCCACTTTCTGCCGCCCGACCCCCCGAGCGCCCCGAAATTGCCGGCGGCACCCCCAGGCCCGTCGGCGCCACTTTCCGTCGCCAGACCCCCCGAGCGCCCCGAAAGTGCCGACGGCCCCCCCCGGGCCCCTCGGCGCCAATTTTCGCCGCCCGACCACCCGAGCGCCCCGAAAGTGCGGGCGGCCCCCCCGGACCCGTCGGCCCCACTTTCCGCCCCCCGACCCCCCGAGCGCCCCGAATTTGCCGGCGGACCCCCGGACCCGTCGGCGCCACTTTCTGCCGCACGACCCCCCGAACGCCCCGAAAGTGCCGCCGGAACCCCCGGACCCGTCGACACCACTTTCGGCCGCCAGACCCCCCGAGCGCCCCGAACGTACCGGCGGCCCCCCGGACCCATCGGCGCCGCTTTCCTCCGCCCGACCCCCCGAGCGCCCCGAAAGTGCCGGCGGCCCCCCCGGACCCTTTTGTGCCACTTTCTGCCGCCCGACCCCCCGAGCGCCCCGAAAGTGCCAGAGTCCCCGAGGACCCGTCGGCGCCACTTTCCGCCGCCCGACCCCGAGAGCGCCCCGAAAGTGCTGGCGGCCCACCCGGACCCCTCGACGCCACTTTCCACCGCCCGACACCCCGAGCTCCCCGAAAGTGCCGGCTGCCCCCAGGACCCGTCGGCGCCACTTTCCGCCGCCCAACCACCTGAGCGCCCCGAAAGTGCCGCCGGACCCGCTGAACCCGTCGGCGCCACTTTCCGCCGCCCGACCCCGCGAGCGCCCTGAAAGTGCCGGCGACCCCCCGGACCCGTCGGCGCCACTTTCCGCCGCCCGACCCCCAGAGCGCTCCGAAAGTGCCGGCGGCCCCCCCCGGACCCGTCGGCGCCACTTTCCGCAGCCCGACCCCCCGAGCGCCACGAAAGTGCCGGCGGCCTCCCCGGATACCTCGGCGCCATTTTCCGCCGCCCGACCCGCCGAGCGCCCCGAAAGTGCCGGCGGCCCGCCAGGACCCGTCGGCGCCACTTTCCGCCCCCGACCCCCCGAGCGCCCCGAAAGTGCCGGCGGCCCCCCCGGACCCGTCGGCGCCACTTTCCGCCGCCCGAGCGCCCCGAAACTGCCGGCAGTCCCCCGGACCCGTCGGCGCCACTTTCCGCCGCCCGACCCCGCGAGCGCCCTGAAAGTGCCGGCAACCCCCCCGGACCCGTCGGCGAAACTTTCCGCCGCCCGACCCCCCGAGCGCTCCGAAAGTGCCGGCGGCACCCCCGGACCCCTCGGCGCCACTTTCCGCAGCCCGACCCCCGAGCGCCCCGAAAGTGCCGGCGGCCTCCCCGGACACCTCGGCGCCACTTTCCGCCGCCCGACCCGCCGAGCGCCCCGAAAGTGCCGGCGGCCCGCCAGGACCCGTCGGCGCCACTTTCCGCCCCCGACCCCCCGAGCGCCCCGAAAGTGCCGGCGGCCCCCCCGGATCCGTCGGCGCCACTTTCCGCCGCCCGAGCTCCCCGAAAGTGCCGGCGGCCCCCCCGGACCCGTCAACGCCACTTTCCGCCGCCCGAACCCCCGAGCGTCCCGAAAGTGCCGGCGCCCCCCCGGACCCGTCGGCGCCACTTTCCGCCGCCGGACCCCCCGAGCGCCCCGAAAGTGCAGGCGGCCCCCCCGGACCAGTCGACACCACTTTCCGCCGCCCGACCCCCGAGCGCCCTGAAATTGCCGGCGGCCCCCCCGGACCCGTCGGCGCCACTTTCCGCCGCCCGACCCCCCGAGCGCCCCGAAAGTGCCGGCGGCCCCCCCGGACCCTTTTGTGCCACTTTCCGCCGCCCGACCCCCCGAGCGCCCCGAAAGTGCTGGTGTCCCCGAGGACCCGTCGGCGCCAGTTTCCGCCACCCGACCCCCCGAGCGCCCCGAAAGTGCCGGCGGCCCCCCCGGAACCGTCGGCCCCACTTTCCACCCCCCGACCCCCCGAGCGCCCCGAAAGTGCCGGGGGCCCCCCCGGACCCCTCGGCGCCACTTTCCGCCCCCCGACCCCCCGAGCGCCCCGTAAGTGCCGGCGACCCCCGGACCCGTCGGCGCCACTTTCGGCCCCCCGATCCCCCGAGCGCCCCGAAAGTGCCGGCGGCCCCCCCGGACCCGTCGGCGCCACTTTCCGCCGCCCGACCCCCCGAGCGCCCCGAAAGTACCGGCGGCCCCCCCGGACCCATCGGCGCCGCTTTCCGCCACCCGACCCCCCGAGCGCCCCGAAAGAGCCGGCGGCCCCCCCGGACCCGTCGGCCCCACTTTCCACACCCCGACCCCCCGAGCGCCCCGAAAGTGCCGGCGGCCCCCCCGGAACCCTCAGCGCCACTTTCCGCCCCCCGACCCCCGAGCGCCCCGTAAGTGCCGGCGACCCCCGGACCCGTCGGCGCCACTTTCCGCCCCCGATCCCCCGAGCGCCCCGAAAGTGCCGGCGGCCCCCCGGACCCGTCGGCGCCACTATCCGCCGCCCGACCCCCCGAGCGCCCCGAAAGTACCGGCGGCCCCCCCGGACCCATCGGCGCCGCTTTCCGCCGCCCGTCCCCCCGAGCTCCCCGAAAGTGCCGGCGGCCCCCCCAGAAACTTTTGTGCCACTTTCCGCCGCCCAACCCCCCGAGCGCCCCGAAAGTGACGGCGGCCCCCCCGGACCCGTCGGCGCCACTTTCCGCCGCCGGACCCACCAAGCGCCCCGAAAGTGCCGGCGGCCCCCCCGGACCCGTCGGCGCCACTTTCCGCCGCCCGACCCCCCGAGCGCCCCGAAACTGCCGGCGGCCCCCCCGGACCCGTCGGCGCCACTTTCCGCCTCCCGACACCCGGAGCGCCCCGAAAGTGCAGGCGGCCCCCCCGGACCCCTCGGCGCCACTTTCCGCCGCCCGACCCCCCGAGCGCCCCGAAAGTGCCGGCGGCCCCCCCGGACCCGTCGGCGCCACGTTCCGCCGCCGGACCCCCCGAGCGCCCCGAAAGTGCCGGCGGCCCCCCCGGACCCGTCGGCGCCACTTTCCGCCTCCCGACACCCGGAGCGCCCCGAAAGTGCCGGCGGCCCCCCCGGAACCCTCGGCGCCACTTTCCGCCGCCCGACCCCCCGAGTGCCCCGAAAGTGCCAGCGGCCCCCCCGGACCCGTCGGCGCCACTTTCCGCCGCCGGACCCCCCGAGCGCCCCGAAAGTGCCGGCGGCCCCCCCGACCCATCGGCGCCACTTTCCGCCGCCCGATCCCCCGAGGGCCCCGAAAGTGCCGGCGGCCCTCCCGGACCCGTCGGCGCCACTTTCCGCCGCCCGACCCCTCGAGCGCCCCGAAAGTGCCGCCGGCCCCCCCGGACTCGTCGGTGCCACGTTCCGCCGCCGGACCCCCCGAGCTCCCCGAAAGTGCCGGCGGCCCCCCCGGACCCGTCGTCGCCACTTTCCGCCTCCCGACACCCGGAGCGCCCCGAAAGTGCCGGCGGCCCCCCCGGAACCCTCAGCGCCACTTTCCGCCGCCCGACCCCCCGAGCGCCCCGAAAGTGCCGGCGCCCCCCCGGACCCGTCGGCGCCACTTTCCGCCGCCGGACCCCCCGAGCGCCCCGAAAGTGCCGGCGCCCCCCCCGACCCGTCGGCGCCACTTTCCGCCGCCCGACCACCCGAGGGCCCCGAAAGTGCCGGCGGCCCCCCCGGACCCGTCGGCGCCACTTTCCGCCGCCCGACCCCCCGAGCGCCCCGAAAGTGCCGGCGGCCCCCCCGGACCCCTCGGCACCACTTTCCGCCGGCCGACCCCCCGAGCGCCCCGAAAGTGCCGGCGCACCCCCCGTCCCGTCGGCGCCACATTCCGCCGCCCGACCCCCCGAGCGCCCCGAAAGTGCCGGCGGCCCCCCCGAGCCCGTCGGCGCCACTTTCCGCCGCCCGACCCCCCGAGCGCCCCAATAGTGCGGGCGGCCCCCCCCGTACCCGTCGACACCACTTTCGGCCGCCAGACCCCCCGAGCGCCCCGAACGTACCGGCGGCCCCCCGGACCCATCGGCGCTGCTTTCCGCCGCCCGACCCCACAAGCGCCCCGGAAGTGCCGGCGGCCCCCCCGGACACTTTTGTGCCACTTTCCGCCGCCCGACCCCCCGAGCGCCCCGAAAGTGCCGGTGTCCCCGAGGACCCGTCGGCGCCACTTTCCGCCGCCCGACCCCGAGAGCGCCCCGAAAGTGCTGGCGGCCCACCCGGACCCCTCGACGCCACTTTCCACCGCCCGACACCCCGAGCGCCCCGAAAGTGCCGGCGGCCCCCAGGACCCGTCGGCGCCACTTTCCGCCGCCCGACCACCCGAGCGCCCCGAAAGTGCCGCCGGACCCCCGGACCCATCGGCGCCACTTTCCGCCGCCCGACCCCGCGAGCGCTCTGAAAGTGCCGGCGGCCCCCCCCGGACCCGTCGGCGCCACTTTCCGCAGCCCGACCCCCCGAGCGCCCCGAAAGTGCTGGCGGCCTCCCCGGACACCTCGGCGGCACTTTCCGCCGCCCGACCAGCCGAGCGCCCCGAAAGTGCCGGCGGCCCGCCAGGACCCGTCGGCGCCACTTTCCGCCCCCGACCCCCCGAGCGCCCCGAAAGTGCCGGCGGCCCCCCCGGACCCGTCGGCGCCACTTTCCGCCGCCCGAGCGCCCCGAAAGTGCCGGCGGCCCCCCGGACCCGTCGGCGCCACTTTCCGCCGCCCGACCCCCAGAGCGCCCCGAAAGTGCCGGCGGCCCCCCCGGACCCTTTTGTGCCACTTTCCGCCGCCCGACCCCCCGAGCGCCCCGAAAGTGACGGTGTCCCCGAGGACCCGTCAGCGCCACTTTCCGCCACCCGACCCCCCGAGCGCCCCGAAAGTGCCGGCGGCCCCCCCGGACCCGTCGGACCCACTTTCCACCCCCCGACCCCCCGAGCGCCCCGAAAGTGCCGGCGGCCCCACCCGGACCCCTCGGCGCCACTTTCCGCCCCCCGACCCCCCGAGCGCCCCGTAAGTGCCGGCGACCCCCGGACCCGTCGGCGCCACTTTCCGCCCCCCGATCCACCGAGCGCCCCGAAAGTGCCGGCGGCCCCCCCGGACCCGTCGGCGCCACTTTCCGCCGCCCGACCCCCCGAGCGCCCCGAAAGTACCGGCGGCCCCCCCGGACCCATCGGCGCCGCTTTCCGCCGCCCGTCCCCCCGAGCGCCCCGAAAGTGCCAGCGGCCCCCCCAGAAACTTTTGTGCCACTTTCCGCCGCCCGACCCCCCGAGCGCCCCGAAAGTGACGGCGGCCCCCCCGGACCCGTCGGCGCCACTTTCCGCTGCCGGACCCACCAAGCGCCCCGAAAGTGCCGGCGGCCCCCCCGGACCCGTCGGCGCCACTTTCCGCCGCCCGACCCCCCCGAGTGCCCCGAAAGTGCCGGCGGCCCCCCCGGACCCGTCGGCGCCACGTTCCGCCGCCAAAACCCCGAGCGCCCCGAAAGTGCCAGCGGCCCCCCCGGACCCGTCGGCGCCACTTTCCGCCTCCCGACACCCGGAGCGCCCCGAAAGTGCCGGCGGGCCCCCCGGACCCCTCGGCGCCACTTTCCGCCGCCCGACCCCCCGAGCGCCCCGAAAGTGCCGGCGGCCCCCCCGGACCCGTCGGCGCCACTTTCCGCCGCCGGACCCCCCGAGCGCCCCGAAAGTGCCGGCGGCCCCCCCGACCCGTCGGCGCCACTTTCCGCCGCCCGACCCCCCGAGGGCCCCAAAAGTGCCGGCGGCCCCACCCCGGACCCGTCGGCGCCAGTTTCCGCCGCCCGACCCCCCGAGCGCCCCGAAAGCGCCGGCGGCCCCCCCGGACCTGCTGGCGCCACTTTCCGCCGCCCGACCCCCCGAGCGGACCGAAAGTGCCGGCGGACCCCCCGGGCCCCTCGGCGCCACTTTCCGCCGCCCGAACCCCCGAGCGCCCCGAAAGTGCCAGCGGCCCCCCCGGACCCGTCAATGCCACTTTCCGCCGCCCGACCCCCCGAGCGCCCCGAAAGTGCCGGCGGCCCCCCCGGGTCCGTCGGCGCCACTTTCCGCCCCCGACCCCCCGAGCGCCCCGAAAGTGCCGGCGGCCCCCCCGGACCCGTCGGCGCCACTTTCCGCCGCCCGAGCGCCCCGAAAGTGCCGGCGGCCCCCCGGACCCGTCGGCGCCACTTTCCGCCGCCCGACCCCCAGAGCGCCCCGAAAGTGCCGGCGGCCCCCCCGGACCCTTTTGTGCCACTTTCCGCCGCCCGACCCACCGAGCGCCCCGAAAGTGACGGTGTCCCCGAGGACCCGTCAGCGCCACTTTCCGCCACCCGACCCCCCGAGCGCCCCGAAAGTGCCGGCGGCTCCCCCGGACCCGTCGGACCGACTTTCCACCCCCCGACCCCCCGAGCGCCCCGAAAGTGCCGGCGGCCCCACCCGGACCCCTCGGCGCCACTTTCCGCCCCCCGACCCCTCGAGCGCCCCGTAAGTGCCGGCGACCCCCGGACCCGTCGGCGCCACTTTCCGCCCCCCGATCCACCGAGCGCCCCGAAAGTGCCGGCGGCCCCCCCGGACCCGTCGGCGCCACTTTCCGCCGCCCGACCCCCCGAGCGCCCCGAAAGTACCGGCGGCCCCCCCGGACCCATCGGCGCCGCTTTCCGCCGCCCGTCCCCCCGAGCGCCCCGAAAGTGCCAGCGGCCCCCCCAGAAACTTTTGTGCCACTTTCCGCCGCCCGACCCCCGAGCGCCCCGAAAGTGACGGCGGCCCCCCCGGACCCGTCGGCGCCACTTTCCGCTGCCGGACCCACCAAGCGCCCCGAAAGTGCCGGCGGCCCCCCCGGACCCGTCGGCGCCACTTTCCGCCGCCCGACCCCCCCGAGTGCCCCGAAAGTGCCGGCGGCCCCCCCGGACCCGTCGGCGCCACGTTCCGCCGCCAAACCCCCCGAGCGCCCCGAAAGTGCCAGCGGCCCCCCCGGACCCGTTGGCGCCACTTTCCGCCTCCCGACACCCGGAGCGCCCCGAAAGTGCCGGCGGGCCCCCCGGACCCCTCGGCGCCACTTTCCGCCGCCCCGACCCCCCGAGCGCCCCGAAAGTGCCGGCGGCCCCCCCGGACCCGTCGGCGCCACTTTCCGCCGCCCGACCCCCCGAGCGCCCCGAAAGTGCCCGTGGCCCCCCCGACCCGTCGGCGCCACTTTCCGCCGCCCGACCCCCCGAGGGCCCCAAAAGTGCCGGCGGCCCCACCCCGGACCCGTCGGCGCCAGTTTCCCGCCGCCCGACCCCCCGAGCGCCCCGAAAGCGCCGGCGGCCCCCCCGGACCTGCTGGCGCCACTTTCCGCCGCCCGACCCCCCGAGCGGACCGAAAGTGCCGGCGGACCCCCCGGGCCCCTCGGCGCCACTTTCCGCCGCCCAAACCCCCGAGCGCCCCGAAAGTGCCAGCGCCCCCCCGGACCCGTCAATGCCACTTTCCGCCGCCCGACCCCCCGAGCGCCCCGAAAGTGCCGGCGGCCCCCCCGGGTCCGTCGGCGCCACTTTCCGTCGCCCGACCCCCCGAGCGCCCCGAACGTGCCGCCGGCCCCCCCGGGCCCGTCGTCACCACTTTCTACCCCCCGACCCCCCCGAGCGCCCCGAAAGTGCCGGCGGCCCCCCCAGGC
This sequence comes from Gambelia wislizenii, assembly GCA_030847615.1. Lineage (NCBI taxonomy): Eukaryota > Metazoa > Chordata > Lepidosauria > Squamata > Crotaphytidae > Gambelia > Gambelia wislizenii. The sequence continues at coordinate 35,716 of JAUMIR010000041.1, forward strand.
CCGTCGCCGCCACTTTCCGCCGCCCGACCCCCCGAGCGCCCCGAAAGTGCCGGCGGCCCCCCCGGGCCAGTCGGCGCCACTTTCCGCCGCCCGACCCCCCGAGCGCCCCGAAAGTGCCGGGGGCCCCCCGGGCCCGTCGGCGCCACTTTCCGCCGCCCGACCCCCCGAGCGCCCCGAAAGTGCCGGCGGCCCCCCCGGACCCCTCGGCGCCGCTTTCCGCCCCCCGACCCCCCGAGCGCACCGAAAGTGCCGGCGCCCCCCCCCGGGCCCCTCGCACCACTTTCCGCTGCCCGAACCCCCGAGCGCCCCGAAAGTGCCGGCGGCCCCCCCGGACTCGTCGGCGCCACTTTCCGCAGCCCGACCCCCGAGCGCCCCGAAAGTGCCGGCGGCCCCCCCGGACCCGTCGGCGCCACTTTCCGCCGCCCGAACCCCGAGCGCCCTGAAAGTGCCGGCGGCCCCCCGGACCCATCGGCGCCACTTTTCTCCCCCCGACCCTCCGAGCGCCCCGAAAGTGCCGGCGGCCCCCCAGGACCCGTCGGCGCCGCTTTCCGCCGCCCGACCCCCGAGCGCCCCGAAAGTGCCGGCGGCCCCCCCAGAAACTTTTGTGCCACTTTCCGCCGCCCAACCCCTCCGAGCGCCCCGAAAGTGACGGCGGCCCCCCCCGGACCCGTCGGCGCCACTTTCCCGCCGCCGGACCCACCAAGCGCCCCGAAAGTGCCGGCGGCCCCCCCGGACCCGTCGGCGCCACTTTCCGCCGCCCGACCCCCCGAGCGCCCCGAAACTCTGCCGCCGGCCCCCCCCGGACCCGTCGGCGCCACTTTCCGCCTCCCGACACCCCGGAGCGCCCCGAAAGTGCCGGCGGCCCCCCCGGACCCCTCGGCGCCACTTCCGCCGCCCGACCCCCGAGCGCCCCGAAAGTGCCGGCGGCCCCCCCCGGCCCCGTCGGCGCCACGTTCCGCCGCCGGACCCCCCGAGTGCCCCGAAAGTGCCGGCGGCCCCCCCGGACCCGTCGGCGCCACTTTCCGCCTCCCGACACCCGGAGCGCCCCGAAAGTGCCGGCGGCCCCCCCGGAACCCTCGGCGCCACTTTCCGCCGCCCGACCCCCCGAGTGCCCCGAAAGTGCCAGCGGCCCCCCCGGACCCGTCGGCGCCACTTTCCGCCGCCGGACCCCCCGAGCGCCCCGAAAGTGCCGGCGGCCCCCCCGACCCATCGGCGCCACTTTCCCGCCGCCCGAACCCCCGAGGGCCCGAAAGTGCCGGCGGCCCTCCCGGAACCCTCAGCGCCACTTTCCGCCGCCCGACCCCCCGAGGGCCCCGAAAGTGCCGGCGGCCCCCCCGGAACCCTCAGCGCCACTTTCCCGCCGCCAGACCCCCCGAGCGCCCCGAAAGTGCCGGCGCCCCCCCGGACCCGTCGGCGCCACTTTCCGCCGCCGACCCCCCGAGCGCCCCGAAAGTGCCGGCGGCCCCCCCGACCCGTCGGCGCCACTTTCCGCCGCCCGACCACCCGAGGGCCCCGAAAGTGCCGGCGGCCCCACCCGGACCCGTCGGCGCCACTTTCCGCCGCCCGACCCCCCCGAGCGCCCCGAAAGTGCCGGCGGCCCCCCCGGACCCCTCGGCACCACTTTCCGCCGCCCGACCCCCCGAGCGCCCCGAAAGTGCCGGCGCACCCCCCGGTCCCGTCGGCGCCCACATTCCGCCGCCCGACCCCCGAGCGCCCCGAAAGTGCCGGCGGCCCCCCCGAGCCCGTCGGCGCCACTTTCCGCCGCCCGACCCCCCGAGCGCCCCAATAGTGCGGGCGGCCCCCCCCGGACCCGTCGACACCACTTTCGGCCGCCAGACCCCCCGAGCGCCCCGAACGTACCGGCGGCCCCCCGGACCCATCGGCGCTGCTTTCCGCCGCCCGACCCCACGAGCGCCCCGGAAGTGCCGGCGGCCCCCCCCGGACACTTTTGTGCCACTTTCCGCCGCCCGACCCTCCGAGCGCCCCGAAAGTGCCGGTGTCCCCGAGGACCCGTCGGCGCCACTTTCCGCCGCCCGACCCCGAGAGCGCCCCGAAAGTGCTGGCGGCCCACCCGGACCCCTCGACGCCACTTTCCACCACCGCCCGACACCCCGAGCGCCCCCAAAGTGCCGGCGGCCCCCAGGACCCGTCGGCGCCACTTTCCGCCGCCCGACCACCCGAGCGCCCCGAAAGTGCCGCCGGACCCCCGGACCCATCGCGCCACTTTCCGCCGCCCGACCCCGCGAGCGCCCTGAAAAGTGCCGGCGACCCCCCGGACCCGTCGGCGCCACTTTCCGCCGCCCGACCCCCCGAGCGCTCTGAAAGTGCCGGCGGCCCCCCCGGACCCGTCGGCGCCACTTTCCGCAGCCCGACCCCCGATGCGCCCCGAAAGTGCTGGCGGCCTCCCGGACACCTCGGCGGCACTTTCCGCCGCCCGACCAGCCGAGCGCCCCGAAAGTGCCGGCGGCCCGCCAGGACCCGTCGGCGCCACTTTCCGCCCCTACCCCCCGAGGCGCCCCGAAAGTGCCGGCGGCCCCCCCGGACCCGTCGGCGCCACTTTCAGCCGCCCGAGCGCCCCGAAAGTGCCGGCGGCCCCCCGGACCCGTCGGCGCCACTTTCCGCCGCCCGACCCCGCGAGCGCCCTGAAAGTGCCGGCGACCCCCCCGGACCCGTCGGCGCCACTTTCCGCCGCCCCGACCCCCCGAGCGCTCCGAAAGTGCCGGCGGCCCCCCCCGGACCCGTCGGCGCCACTTTCCGCAGCCCGACGCCCCGAGCGCTCCGAAAGTGCCGGCGACCCCCCGGACCCGTCGGCGACACTTTCCGCCGCCCCGAGCGCCCCGAAAGTGCCGGCGGCCCCCCCGGACCCGTCAACGCCACTTTCCGCCGCCCGAACCCCCGAGCGTCCCGAAAGTGCCGGCGCCCCCCCCGGACCCGTCGGCGCCACTTTCCGCCGCCGGACCCCCCGAGCGCCCCGAAAGTGCAGGCGGCCCCCCCGGACCCGTCGACGCCACTTTCCGCCGCCCGACCCCCGAGCGCCCTGAAATTGCCGGCGGCCCCCCCGGACCCGTCGGCGCCACTTTCCGCCGCCCCGACCCCCAGAGCGCCCCGAAAGTGCCGGCGGCCCCCCCGGACCCTTTTGTGCCACTTTCCGCCGCCCGACCCCCGAGCGCCCCGAAAGTGACGGTGTCCCCGAGGACCCGTCGGCGCCACTTTCCGCCACCCGACCCCCCGAGCGCCCCGAAAGTGCCGGCGGCCCCCCCGGACCCGTCGGACCCACTTTCCACCCCCCGACCCCCCGAGCGCCCCCGAAAGTGCCGGCGGCCCCACCCGGACCCCTCGGCGCCACTTTCCGCCCCCCGACCCCCCGAGCGCCCCGTAAGTGCCGGCGACCCCCGGACCCGTCGGCGCCACTTTCCGCCCCCCGATCCACCGAGCGCCCCGAAAGTGCCGGCGGCCCCCCCGGACCCGTCGGCGCCACTTTCCGCCGCCCGAACCCCCCGAGCGCCCCGAAAGTACCGGCGGCCCCCCCGGACCCATCGGCGCCGCTTTCCCGCGCCCGTCCCCCCGAGCGCCCCGAAAGTGCCAGCGGCCCCCCCCCAGAAACTTTTGTGCCACTTTCCGCCGCCCGACCCCCCGAGCGCCCCGAAAGTGACGGCGGCCCCCCCGGACCCGTCGGCGCCACTTTCCGCTTCCGGACCCACCAAGCGCCCCGAAAGTGCCGGCGGCCCCCCCGGACCCGTCGGCGCCACTTTCCGCCGCCCGACCCCCCCCGAGTGCCCCCGAAAGTGCCGGCGGCCCCCCCCGGACCCGTCGGCGCCACGTTCCGCCGCCAAACCCCCCGAGCGCCCCGAAAGTGCCAGCGGGCCCCCCCGGACCCGTCGGCGCCACTTTCCGCCTCCCGACACCCGGAGCGCCCCGAAAGTGCCGGCGGGCCCCCCGGACCCCTCGGCGCCACTTTCCGCCGCCCGACCCCCCGAGCGCCCCGAAAGTGCCGGCGGCCCCCCCCGGACCCGTCGGCGCCACTTTCCGCCGCCGGACCCCCCGAGCGCCCCGAAAGTGCCGCGGCCCCCCCGACCCGTCGGCGCCACTTTCCGCCGCCCGACCCCCTGAGGCCCCAAAAGTGCCGGCGCCCCCCCCCCGGACCCGTCGGCGCCAGGTTTCCGCCGCCCGACCCCCCGAGCGCCCCGAAAGCGCCGGCGGCCCCCCCGGACCTGCTGGCGCCACTTTCCGCCGCCCGACCCCCCGAGCGGACCGAAAGTGCCGGCGGACCCCCCGGGCCCCTCGGCGCCACTTTCCGCCGCCCGAACCCCCGAGCGCCCCGAAAGTGCCAGCGGCCCCCCCCGGACCCGTCAATGCCACTTTCCGCCGCCCAACCCCCCGAGCGCCCCGAAAGTGCCGGCGGCCCCCCCCGGGTCCGTTGGCGCCACTTTCCGCCGCCCGACCCCCCGAGCGCCCTGAACGTGCCGCCGGCCCCCCCGGGCCCGTCGTCACCACTTTCTACCACCCGACCCCCCGAGCGCCACGAAAGTGCCGGCGGCCCCCCCAGGCCCGTCGCCGCCACTTTCCGCCGCCCGACCCCCCGAGCGCCCCCGAAAGTGCCGGCGGCCCCCCCGGGCCAGTCGGCGCCACTTTCCGCCGCCCGACCCCCCGAGCGCCCCGAAAGTGCCGGGGGCCCCCCGGGCCCGTCGGCGCCACTTTCCGCCGCCCGACCCCCCAAGCGCCCCGAAAGTGCCGGCGGCCCCCCCGGACCCCTCGGCGCCGCTTTCCGCCCCCCGACCCCCCGAGCGCCCCGAAAGTGCCGGCGGCCCCCCCGGGCCCCTCGGCACCACTTTCCGCTGCCCGAACCCCCGAGCGCCCCGAAAGTGCGGCGGCCCCCCCGGACCCGTCGGCGCCACTTTCCGCCGCCCGACCCCCGAGCGCCCCGAAAGTGCCGGCGGCCCCCGGACCCGTCGGCGCCACTTTCCGCCGCCCGAACCCCGAGCGCCCTGAAAGTGCCGGCGGCCCCCCGGACGCGTCGGCGCCACTTTTCTCCCCCCGACCCTCCGAGCGCCCCGAAAGTGCCGGCGGCCCCCCGGTCCCGCCGGCGCCACTTTCCGCCGCCCAACCCCCCGAGCGCCCCTAAAGTGCCGGCCGCCCCCCTGGGCCCGTGGGCGCCACTTTCCGCCACCCGACCCCCCGAGCGCCCAGAAAGTGCCGGCGGCCCCCCCGTCCCATCGGCGCCACTTTCCGCCGCCCGATCCCCCGAGCGCCCCGAAAGTGCCGGCGGCCCCCCCGGCCCCCTCGGCACCACTTTCCGCTGCCCGAACCCCCGAGCGCCCCGAAAGTGCCGGCGGCCCCCCCAGACCCGTCGGCGCCACTTTCCGCCGACCGAACCCCGAGCGCCCCGAAAATGCCGGCGGCCCCCCCGGAACCGTCGACGCCACTTTCCACCGCCCGACCCCCCGAGCGCCCCGAAAGTGCCGGCGGCCCCCCCGGACCCCGTCGGCGCCACTTTCCGCCGCCCGACCCCCCGAGCGTCCGGAAACTGCCGGCGGCCCCCCCCCGGACCCGTCGGCGCCACTTTCCGCCGCCCGACCCCCCGAGCGCCCCAAAAGTGCCGGCAGCCCCCCGGACCCTTCGGCGCCACTTTCCGCCGCCCGACCCCCCGAGCGCCCCGAAAGCGCCGGCTGCACCCCCGGACCTGCTGGCGCCACTTTCCGCCGCCCGACCCCCCGAGCGCCCCGAAAGTGCCGGCGGACCCCCCGGACCCGCCGGCGCCACTTTCCGCCGCCCGACCCCCCGAGCGCCCCAAAAGTGCCGGTGGCCCCCCCGGGCCCCTCGGCGCCACTTTCCGCCGCCCGACCCCCCGAGGGCCCCAAAAGTGCCGGCGGCCCCCCCAGACCCGTCGGCGCCACTTTCCGCCGCCCGACCCCCCGAGCGCTCCGAAAGAGCCGGCGGCCCCGCCGGACCCGTCGGCGCCACTTTCCGCCGCCCGACCCCCCGAGCGCCCCGAAAGCGCCGCGGCCCCCCGGACCTGCTGGCACCACTTTCCGCCGCCCGACCCCCCGAGCGCCCCGAAAGTGCCGGCGGACCCCCCGGGCCCCTCGGCGCCACTTTCCGCCGCCCGATCCCCCGAGCGCCCCGAAAGTGCCGGCGGCCCCCCCCGGACCCGTCAATGCCACTTTCCGCCGCCCGACCCCCCGAGCGCCCCGAAAGTGCCGCCGGCCCCCCCCGGGCCCGTCGGCGCCACTTTCTACCACCCGACCCCCCAAGCGCCCCGAAAGTGCCGGCGGCCCCCCCAGGCCCGTCGCCGCCACTTTCCGCCGCCCGACCCCCCGAGCGCCCCGAAAGTCCCGGCGGCCCCCCCGGGCCAGTCGGCGCCACTTTCCGCCGCCCGACCCCCCGAGCGCCCCGAAAAGTGCCGGGGGCCCCCCCGGGCCCGTCGGCGCCACTTTCCCGCCGCCCGACCACCCGAGCGCCCCGAAAGTGCCGGCGGCCCCCCCCGGACCCCTCGGCGCCACTTTCCACCGCCCGACACCCCGAGCGCCCCGAAAGTGCCGGCGGCCCCCCCGGACCCCTCGGCGCCACTTTCCTCCGCCCGACCCCCCGAGCGCCCCAAAAGTGCCGGCGACCCCCGGACCCGTCGGCGCCACTTTCCCCCCCCGACCCCCCGAGCGCCCCGAAAGTGCCGGCGGCCCCCCCGGGCCCCTCGGCACCACTTTCCCGCTGCCCGAACCCCCGAGCGCCCCGAAAGTGCCGGCGGCCCCCCCGGACCCGTCGCGCCACTTTCCGCCGCCCGACCCCCGAGCGCCCCGAAAGTGCCGGCGGCCACCCGGACCCGTCGGCGCCACTTTCCGCCGCCCGAACCCCGAGCGCCCTGAAAGTGCCGGCGGCCCCCCCGGACCCGTCGGCGCCACTTTTCTCCCCCCCGACCCTCCGAGCACCCCGAAAGTGCCGGCGGCCCCCCAGGATGCGTCGGCGCCGCTTTCCGCCGCCCGACCCCTCGAGTGCCCCGAAAGTGCCGGCGGCCCCCCCGGACCTGCCGGCGCCACTTTCCGCCGCCCGACCCCCCGAGCGCCCCGAAAGTGCCGGAAGCCCCCTCGTCCCGTCGGCGCCACTTTCCGCCGCCCGATCCCCCGAGCGCCCCGAAAGTGCCGGCGGCCCCCCCGGGCCCCTCGGCACCACTTTCCGCTGCCCGAACCCCCGAGCGCCCCGAAAGTGCCGGCGGCCCCCCCCGGACCCGTCGGCGCCACTTTCCGCCGCCCCGACCCCCCGAGCGCCCGGAAAGTGCCGGCGGCCCCCCCGGACCCGTCGGCGCCACTTTCCGCCGCCCGACCCCCCGAGCGCCCCAAAAGTGCCGGCGGCTCCCCCGGACCCGTCGGCGCCACTTTCCGCCGCCCGACCCCCCGAGCGCCCCGAAAGTACCGGCGGCCCCCCCGGGCCCGTCGGCGCCACTTTCCGCCGCCCGCCCCCCCGAGCGCCCCGAAAGTGCCGGCGGCCCCCCCGGACCCGTCGGCACCACTTTCCGCCGCCCGACCCCCCGAGCGCCCTGAAAGTGCCGGCGGCCCCCCCGGACCCGTCGGCGCCACTTTCCGCCGCCCGACCCCCCCGAGCGCCCCGAAAGTGCCGGCGGCCCCCCCGGGCCCCTCGGCGCCACTTTCCGCCGCCCGACCCCCAGAACGCCCCGAAAGTGCCGGCGGCCCCCCCCGGGCCCGTCGGCGCCACTTTCCGCCGCCCGACCCCCCGAGCGCCCCGAAAGTGCCGGCGGCCCCCCCGGACCCGTCGGCGCCACTTTCCGCCGCCCACAACCCCGAGCGCCCCAAAAGTGCCGGCGGCCCCCCCGGGCCCGTCGGCGCCACTTTCTCTGCCGCCCGACCCCCCGAGCGCCGCGAAAGTGCCGGTGGCCCCCCCGGTCCCGTCGGCGCCACTTCTCCCTTCCCGCCGCCCGACCCCCCGAGCGCCCCGAAAGTGCCGGCGGCCCCCGGGGCCCGTCGGCGCCACTTTCCGCCGCCCGAACCGCCCGAGCGCCCCGAAAGTGCCGGCGGCCCCCCCGATCCCGTTGGCGCCACTTTCCGCCGCCCGACCCCCCGAGCGCCCCGAAAGTGCCGGCGGCCCCCCCGGGCCCCGTCGGCTCCACTTTCCGCCGCCCGACCCCCCGAGCGCCCCGAAAGTGCCGGAGGCCCCCCCGAACCCGTCGGCGCCAGTTTCCGCCGCCCGACCCCCCCGAGCGCCCCGAAAGTGCCGGCGGCCCCCCCGGACCCCTTGTTGGCACTTTCCACCGCCCGACCCCCCCGAGCGCCCCGAAAGTGCCGCCGGCCCCCCCGGACACGTCGGCGCCACTTTCCCGCCGCCCGACCCCCCGAGCGCCCCGAAAGTGCCTGCTTCCCCCCGGGCCCGTCGGCGCCACTTTCCGTCGCGCGACCCCCCGAGCGCCCCGAAAGTGCCGGCGGCCCCCCCCGGACCCGTCAATGCCACTTTCCGCCGCCCAACCCCCCGAGCACCCCGAAAGTGCCGGCGGCCCCCCTGGGCCCGTCGCCGCCACTTTCCGCCGCCCTTCCCCCCGAGCGCCCCGAAAGTGCCGCCGGCACCCCCGGGCCCCTCGGCACCACTTTCCGCTGCCCAAACCCCCGAGCGCCCCGAATGTGCCGGCGGCCCCCCCGGAACCGTCGGCGCCACTTTCCGCCGCCCGACCCCCGAGCGCCCCGAAAGTGCCGGCGGCCCCCCCGGACCCGTCGGCGCCACTTTCCGCCGCCCGAACCCCGAGCGCCCTGAAAGTGCCGGCGGCCCGCCCGGACCCGTCGGCGCCACTTTTCTCCCCCCGACCCTCCGAGCGCCCCGAAAGTGCCGGCGGCCCCCCAGGACCCGTCGGCGCCGCTTTCCGCCGCCCGACCCCTCGAGTGCCCCGAAAGTGCCGGCGGCCCCCCCGGACCCGCCGGCGCCACTTTCCGCCGCCCGACCCCCCAAGCGCCCCTAAAGTGCCGGCCGCCCCCCCGGGCCCGTCGGCGCCACTTTCCGCCGCCCGACCCCCTGAGCGCCCAGAAAGTGCCGGAGGCCCCCCCGCACCCGTCGGCGCCACTTTCCGCCGCCCGACCCCCCGAGCGCCCCAAAATTGCCGGCGGCCCCCCCCGGATCCTTCGGCGCCACTTTCCGCCGCCCGACCCCCCGAGCGCCCCGAAAGTGCCGGCGGCCCACCCGGACCCGTCGGCGCCACTTTCCGCGCCCGACCCCCCGAGCGCCCCAAAAGTGCCGGCGGCCCCCCCGGACCCGTCGGCGCCACTTTCCGCCGCCAGAACCCCTGAGTGCCCCGAAAGTGCCAGCGGCCCCCCCCGGACCCGTCGGCGCCACTTTCCATGGCCCGACCCCCCAAGCGCCCCGAAAGAGCCGGCGGCCCCCCCGGGTCCCTCTGCGCCACTTTCCGCCGCCCGACCCCCCGAGCACCCTGAAAGCGCCGGCGGCACCCCCGGGCCTGCTGGCGCCACTTTTCGCCGCCCAACCCCCCGAGCGCCCCGAAAGTGCCGGCGGCCCCCCCGGACCCCTCAATGCCACTTTCCGCCGCCCGACCCCCCGAGCGCCCCGAAAGTGCCGGCGGCCCCCCTGGGCCCGTCGCCGCCACTTTCCGCCGCCCTTCCCCCCGAGCGCCCCGAAAGTGCCGCCGGCACCCCCGGGCCCCTCGGCACCACTTTCCGCTGCCCGAACCCCCGAGCGCCCCGAAAGTGCCGGCGGCCCTCCCGGAACCGTCGGCGCCACTTTCCGCCGCCCGACCCCCGAGCGCCCCGAAAGTGCCGGCGGCCCCCCCGGACCCGTCGGCGCCACTTTTCGCCGCCCGAACCCCGAGCGCCCTGAAAGTGCCGGCGGCCCGCCCGGACCCGTCGGCGCCACTTTTCTCCCCCCGACCCTCCGAGCGCCCGAAAGTGCCGGCGGCCCCCCAGGACCCGTCGGCGCCGCTTTCCGCCGCCCGACCCCTCGAGTGCCCCGAAAGTGCCGGCGGCCCCCCCGGACCCGCCGGCGCCACTTTCCGCCGCCCGACCCCCCGAGCGCCCCTAAAGTGCCGGCCGCCCCCCCGGGTCCGTCGGCTCCACTTTCCGCCGCCCGACCCCCCGAGCGCCACGAAAGTGCCGGCGGCCCCCCCAGGCCCGTCGCCGCCACTTTCCGCCGCCCGACCCCCCGAGCGCCCCGAAAGTGCCGGCGGCCCCCCCGGGCCAGTCGGCGCCACTTTCCGCCGCCCGACCCCCCGAGCGCCCCGAAAGTGCCGGGGGCCCCCCCCGGGCCCGTCGGCGCCACTTTCCGCCGCCCGACCCCCCGAGCGCCCCGAAAGTGCCGGCGGCCCCCCCGGACTCCTCGGCGCCGCTTTCCGCCCCCGACCCCCCGAGCGCCCCGAAAGTGCCGGCGGCCCCCCCGGGCCCCTCGGCACCACTTTCCGCTGCCCGAACCCCCGAGCGCCCGAAAGTGCCGGCGGCCCCCCCGGACCCGTCGGCGCCACTTTCCGCCGCCCGACCCCCGAGCGCCCCGAAAGTGCCGGCGGCCCCCCGGACCCGTCGGCGCCACTTTCCGCCGCCCGAACCCGAGCGCCCTGAAAGTGCCGGCGGCCCCCCGGACGCGTCGGCGCCACTTTTCTCCCCCCGACCCTCCGAGCGCCCCGAAAGTGCCGGCGGCCCCCCGGTCCCGCCGGCGCCACTTTCCGCCGCCCAACCCCCCGAGCGCCCCTAAAGTGCCGGCCGCCCCCCTGGGCCCCGTGGGCGCCACTTTCCGCCACCCGACCCCCCGAGCGCCCAGAAAGTGCCGGCGGCCCCCCCGTCCCATCGGCGCCACTTTCCGCCGCCCGATCCCCCGAGCGCCCCGAAAGTGCCGGCGGCCCCCCCGGGCCCCTCGGCACCACTTTCCGCTGCCGAACCCCCGAGCGCCCCGAAAGTGCCGGCGGCCCCCCCAGACCCGTCGGCGCCACTTTCCGCCGACCGAACCCCGAGCGCCCCGAAAATGCCGGCGGCCCCCCCGGAACCGTCGACGCCACTTTCCGCCGCCCGACCCCCCGAGCGCCCCGAAAGTGCCGGCGGCCCCCCCGGACCCGTCGGCGCCACTTTCCGCCGCCCCGACCCCCCGAGCGTCCGGAAACTGCCGGCGACCCCCCCGGACCCGTCGGCGCCACTTTCCGCCGCCCGACCCGACGAGCGCCCCAAAAGTGCCGGCAGCCCCCCGGACCCTTCGGCGCCACTTTCCGCCGCCCGACCCCCCGAGCGCCCCGAAAGC
>JAUMIR010000042.1:0-44403 GCA_030847615.1 Gambelia wislizenii
CGCCACTTTCCGCCGCCCGACCCCCCGAGCTCCCGAAACTGCCGGCCTCCCCCCCGGACCCGTTGGCGCCACATTCCGCCGCCCGACCGCCCGAGCGGCCCGAAAGTTCCGGCGCCCCCCCGGGCCCCTTGGTGCCACTTTCCGCCGCCCGACCCCCCGAGCGCCCCGAAAGTGCCGGCGGCCCCCCCCCGGAACCGCCGGCGCCACTTTCCGCTGCCCGACCCCCCGAACGCCCCGAAAGTGCCTTTATCCCCCCCGGGCCCCTCGGCGCCACTTTCCCCCGCCCGAACCCCCGAGCTCCCCGAAAGTGCCGGCGGCCCCCCCGGACCCGTCGGCGCCACTTTCCGCCGCCCGACCCCCCGAGCGCCCCGAAAGTGCCGGTGGCCCCCCCGGACCCGTCAGCGCCACTTTTCGCCGCCCGACCCCCCGAGAGCCCCTAACGTGCCGGCGGCCCCCCCCGGACCCGTCGGCGCCACTTTCCGCCGCCCGACCCCCCGAGCGCCCCGAAAGTGCCGGCGGCCCCACGGACCCGTCGGCGCCACTTTCCGCCGCCCGACCCCCGAGCGCCCCGAAAGTTCCGGCGGCCCCCCGGGACCCGTCGGCTCCACTATCCGCCGCCCGACCCCCCGAGCGCCCCGAAAGTGCCGGCGGCCCTCCCGGACCCGTCGGCGCCACTTTCCGCCGCCCGACCCCCCGAGTGCCCCGAAAGTGCCGGCGGCCCCCCCGGACCCGTCGGCGCCACTTTCCGCCGCCCGACCCCCCGAGTGCCCCGAAAGTGCCGGCGGCCCCCCCGGACCCGTCTGCGCCACTTTCCGCCGCCCGACCCCCCGAGCGCCCCGAAGTGCCGGCGGCCCCCCCGGACCCCTTGGTGCCACTTTCCGCCGCCCGACCCCCCGAGCGCCCCGAAAGTGCCGTTGGCCCCCCCGGGACCCTCGGCGCCACTTTCCTCCGCCCGAACCCCCGAGCGCCCCGAAAGTGCCGGCGGCCCCCCCAGACCCGCCGGCGCCACTTTCCGCCGCCCGACCCCCTGAGCGCCCCGAAAGTGCCGGCGGCCCCCCCCGGGCCCCTCGGCGCCACTTTCCGCCGCCCGACCCCCCAAGAGCCCCGAAAGTGCCGGCGGACCCCCCGGACCCGTCGGCGCCACTTTCCGCCGCCCGACCCCCCGAGCGCCCCGAAAGTTCCGGCGGCCCCCCCGGACCCTTCGGCTCCACTATCCGCCGCCCGACCCCGCGAGCGCCCCGAAAGTGCCGGCCGCCCTCCCGGACCCGTCGGCGCCACTTTCCGCCGCCCGACCCCCGAGCGCCCCGAAAGTGCCGGCGGCCCCCCCCGGACCCACCGGCGCCACTTTCCGCCGCCCGACCCCCCGAGCGCCCCGAAAGTGCTGGCGGCCCCCCGCGGGCCCCTCTGCGCCACTTTCCGCCGCCCGACCCCCCGAGCGCCCCGAAAGTGCCGGCGGCCCCCCGGACCCGTCGGCGCCACATTCCGCCGCCCGACCCCCCGAGCGCCCCGAAAGTGCCGGTGGCCCCCCGGACCCCGTCGGCGCCACTTTCCGCCGCCCGACCCCCGAGCGCCCCGAAAGTGCCGGCGGCCCCCCCGGACCCGTCGGCGCCACTTTCCGCCGCCCGACCCCCCGAGCGGCCCGAAAGTGCCGGCGGCCCCCCCGGACCCGTCGGCGCCACATTTCGCCGCCCGACCCCCCGAGCGCCCCGAAAGTGCCGGCGGCCCCCCCGGACCCGTCGGCGCCACTTTCCGCCACCCCGACCCCCCGAGCGCCCCGAAAGTTCCGGCGGCCCCCCCCGGACCCGTCGGCGCCACTTTCCGCTGCCCGACCCCCCGAGTGCCCCGAAAGTGCCGGCGGCCCCCACGGACCCGTCTGCGCCACTTTCCGCCGCCCGACCCCGCGAGCGCCCCGAAAGTGCCGGCGGCCCCCCCGGACCCCTTGGTGCCACTTTCCGCCGCCCGACCCCCCGAGCGCCCCGAAAGTGCCGGCGGCACCCCCAGACCTCTCGGCGCCACTTTCCGCCGCCCGACCCCCCGAGCGCCCCGAAAGTGCCGTTGGCCCCCCCGGGACCCTCGGCGCCACTTTCCTCCGCCCGAACCCCCGAGCGCCCCGAAAGTGCCGGCGGCCCCCCCAGACCCGCCGGCGCCACTTTCCGCCGCCCGACCCCCTGAGCGCCCCGAAAGTGCCGGCGGCCCCCCCGGGCCCCTCGGCGCCACTTTCCGCCGCCCGACCCCCCGAGCGCCCCGAAAGTTCCGGCGGCCCCCCCGGACCCTTCGGCTCCACTATCCGCCGCCCGACCCCGCGAGCGCCCCGAAAGTGCCGGCCGCCCTCCCGGGCCCCTCGGCGCCACTTTCCGCCGCCCGACCCCCCAAGAGCCCCGAAAGTGCCGGCGGACCCCCCGGACCCGTCGGCGCCACTTTCCGCCGCCCGACCCCCCGAGCGCCCCGAAAGTTCCGGCGGCCCCCCCGGACCCTTCGGCTCCACTATCCGCCGCCCGACCCCGCGAGCGCCCCGAAAGTGCCGGCCGCCCTCCCGGACCCGTCGGCGCCACTTTCCGCCGCCCGACCCCCCGAGCGCCCCGAAAGTGCCGGCGGCCCCCCCCGGACCCACCGGCGCCACTTTCCGCCGCCCGACCCCCCGAGCGCCCCGAAAGTGCTGGCGGCCCCCGCGGGCCCCTCTGCGCCACTTTCCGCCGCCCGACCCCCCGAGCGCCCCGAAAGTGCCGGCGGCCCCCCGGACCCGTCGGCGCCACATTCCGCCGCCCGACCCCCGAGAGCCCCGAAAGTGCCGGCGGGCCCCCCGGACCCGTCGGCGCCACTTTCCGCCGCCCGACCCCCGAGCGCCCCGAAAGTGCCGGCGGCCCCCCCGGACCCGTCGGCGCCACTTTCCGCCGCCCGACCCCCCGAGCGGCCCGAAAGTGCCGGCGGCCCCACCGGACCCGTCGGCGCCACATTTCGCCGCCCGACCCCCCGAGCGCCCCGAAAGTGCCGGCGGCCCCCCCGGACCCCGTCGGCGCCACTTTCCGCCACCCGACCCCCCGAGCGCCCCGAAAGTTCCGGCGGCCCCCCCGGACCCGTCGGCGCCACTTTCCGCCGCCCGACCCCCCGAGCGCCCCGAAAGTGCGGGCGGCCCTCCCGGACCCGTCGGCGCAACTTTCCACCGCCCGACCCCCCGAGCGCCCCGAAAGTGCCGGCGGCCCCCCCGAACCCGTCGGCGCCACTTTCCGCCGCCCGACCCCCCCGAGCGCCCCGAAAGTGCCGGCGGCCCCCCCGGACCCGTCGGCGCCACTTTCCTCCGCCCGAACCCCCGAGCGCCCCGAAAGTTCCGGCGGCCTCCCCGGACCCGTCGGCGCCACTTTCCGCCGCCCGACCCCCCGAGCTCCCCGAAACTGCCGGCCTCCCCCCCGGACCCGTTGGCGCCACATTCCGCCGCCCGACCGCCCGAGCGGCCCGAAAGTTCCGGCGCCCCCCCGGGCCCCTTGGTGCCACTTTCCGCCGCCCGACCCCCCGAGCGCCCCGAAAGTGCCGGCGGCCCCCCCCCCGGAACCGCCGGCGCCACTTTCCGCTGCCCGACCCCCCGAACGCCCCGAAAGTGCCTTTATCCCCCCGGGCCCCTCGGCGCCACTTTCCCCCGCCCGAACCCCCGAGCTCCCCGAAAGTGCCGGCGGCCCCCCCGGACCCGTCGGCGCCACTTTCCGCCGCCCGACCCCCCGAGCGCCCCGAAAGTGCCGGTGGCCCCCCCGGACCCGTCGGCTCCACTTTCCGCCGCCCGACCCCCGAGCGCCCCGAAAGTGCCGGCGGCCCCCCCGGACCCGTCGGCGCCACTTTCCGCCGCCCGACCCCCCGAGCGCCCCGAAAGTGCCTGCGGCCCCCCCGGACCCGTCGGCGCCACTTTCCGCCGCCCGACCCCCCGAGCGCCCCGAAAGTGACGGCGGCCCGCCCCGGACCCGTCAGCGCCACATTTCGCCGCCCGACCCCCCGAGCGCCCCGAAAGTGCCGGCGGCCCCCCCAGACCCCTCGGTGCCACTTTCTGCCGCCCGACCCCCCGAGCGCCCCGAAAGTGCCCGTGGCCCCCTCCGGACCCCTCGGCACCACTTTCCGCCGCCCGACCCCCCGAGCGCCCTGAAAGTGCCGGCGGCCCCCCCGGGCCCCTCGGCGCCACTTTCCACCGCCCGAACCCCCGAGCGCCCCGAAAGTGCCGGCGGACCCCCCGGACCCGTCGGCGCCACTTTCCGCCGCCCGACCCCCGAGCGCCCCGAAAGTGCCGGCGGCCCCCCCGGACCCGTCGGCGCCACATTCCGCCGCCCGACCCCTCGAGCGCCCCGAAAGTGCCGCCGGCCCCCCGGACCCGTCGGCGCCACTTTCCTCCGCCCGAACCCCCGAACGCCCCGAAAGTGCCAGCGGCCCCCCGGACCCGTCGGCGCCACTTTCCTCCGCCCGACGCCCCGAGCGCCCCGAAAGTGCCGGCGGCCCCCCCGGACCCGTCGGCGCCACTTTCCTCCGCCCGAACCCCTGAGCGCCCCGAAAGTGCCGGCGGCCCCCCCCGTACCCGTCGGCGCCACATTCCGCCGCCCGACCCCCCGAGCGCCCCGAAAGTGCCGGCGGCCCCCCCCGGACCCGTCGGCGCCACTTTCCTCCGCCCGAACCCCCGAGCGCCCCGAAAGTGCCGGCGGAGCCTCCGGACCCGTCGGCGCCACGTTACGCCGCCCGACCCCCCTAGCTCCCCGAAAGTGCCGGCGGCCCCCCCCGGAACCATAGGCGCCACATTCTGCCGCCCGACCCCCCGAGCGCCCCGAAAGTGCCGGCGGCCCCCCCGGGCCCCTTGGTGCCACTTTCCGCCGCCCGACCCCCCGAGCGCCCCGAAAGTGCCGGCGGCCCCCCCCCGGAACCGCCGGCGCCACTTTCCGCTGCCCGACCCCCCGAACGCCCCGAAAGTGCCGTTGGCCGCCCCCGGGCCCCTCGGCGCCACTTTCCCCCGCCCGAACCCCCGAGCGCCCCGAAAGTGCCGGCGGCCCCCCCAGACCCGCCGGCGCCACTTTCCACCGCCCGACCCCCTGAGCGCCCCGAAAGTGCCGGCGGCCCCCCCGGGCCCCTCGGCGCCACTTTCCGCCGCCCGACCCCTCAAGAGCCCCGAAAGTGCCGGCGGACCCCCCGGACCCGTCGGCGCCACTTTCCGCCGCCCGACCCCCCGAGCGCCCCGAAAGTGCCGGCGGCCCCCCCGGACCCTTCGGCTCCACTATCCGCCGCCCGACCCCGCGAGCGCCCCGAAAGTGCCGGCCGCCCTCCCGGACCCGTCGGCGCCACTTTCCGCCGCCCGACCCCCCGAGCGCCCCGAAAGTGCCGGCGGCCCCCCCGGACCCACCGGCGCCACTTTCCGCCGCCCGACTCCCCGAGCGCCCCGAAAGTGCTGGCGGCCCCCGCGGGCCCCTCTGCGCCACTTTCCGCCGCCCGACCCCCCGAGCGCCCTGAAAGTGCCGGCGGCCCCCCGGACCCGTCGGCGCCACATTCCGCCGCCCGACCCCCCGAGCGCCCCGAAAATGCCGGTGGCCCCCCGGACCCGTTGGCGCCACTTTCCGCCGCCCGACCCCCGAGCGCCCCGAAAGTGCCGGCGGCCCCCCCGGACCCATCGGCGCCACTTTCCGCCGCCCGACCCCCCGAGCGGCCCGAAAGTGCCGGCGGCCCCCCCGGACCCGTCGGCGCCACATTTCGCCGCCAGACCCCCCGAGCGCCCCGAAAGTGCCGGTGGCCCCCCCGGACCCGTCGGCGCCACTTTCCGCCGCCCGACCCCCCGAGCGCCCCGAAAGTGCCGGCGGCCCCCCCGGACCCGTCGGCGCCACATTTCGCCGCCCAACCCCCCGAGCGCCCCGAAAGTGCCGGCGGCCCCCCGGACCCGTCGGCGCCACTTTCCGCCGCCCGACCCCCCGAGCGCCCCGAAATTGCCGGCGGACCCCCCGGACCCGTCGGCGCCACTTTCCGCCGCCCGACCCCCCGAACGCCCCGAAAGTGCCGGCGGACCCCCGAACCCGTCGGCGCCACTTTCCACCACAGGACCCCCCGAGCGCCCCGAAAGTGCCGGCGGCCCCCCCGGGCCCCTCGGCGCCACTTCCCTCCGCCGAAACCCCCGAGTGCCCCGAAAGTGCCGGCGGCCCCCCCGGACCCGTCGGCGCCACTTTCCGCCGCCCGACCCCCCGAACGCCCCGAAAGTGCCGGCGGACCCCCGGACCCGTCGGCGCCACTTTCCGCCGCCCGACCCCCCGAGCGCCCCGAAAGTGCCGGCGGCCCCCCCGGGCCCCTCGCGCCACTTCCCTCCGCCCGAACCCCCGAGCGCCCCGAAAGTGCCGGCGGCCCCCCCGGACCCGCCGGCACCACTTTCCCCCGCCCGACCCCCTGAGCACCCGAAAGTGCCGGCGGACCCCCGGACCCGTCGGCGCCACTTTCCGCCGCCCGACACCCCGAGCGCCCCGAAAGTGCCGGCGGCCCCCCCGGGCCCCTCGGCGCCACTTCCCTCCGCCCGAACCCCCGAGCGGCCCGAAAGTGCCGGCGCCCCCCCGGGCCCCTCGGCGCCACTTTCCGCCGCCCGACCCCCCAAGCGCCCCGAAAGTGCCGGCGGCCCCCCCGAACCCGTCGGCGCCACTTTCCGCCGCCCGACCCCCCCGAGCTCCCCGAAAGTGCCGGCGGCCCCCCCCGGACCCGTCGGCGCCACTTTCCTCCGCCCGAACCCCCGAGCGCCCCGAAAGTGCCGGCGGCCCCTCCGGACCCGTCGGCGCCACTTTCCTCCGCCCGACGCCCCGAGCGCCCCGAAAGTGCCGGCGGCCCCCCCGGACCCGTCGGCGCCACTTTCCTCCGCCCGAACCCCTGAGCGCCCCGAAAGTGCCGGCGGGCCCCCCAGACCCGCCGGCGCCACTTTCCGCCGCCCGACCCCCGAGCGCCCCGAATGTGCCGGCGGCCCCCCCCGGACCCGTCGGCGCCACTTTCCGCCGCCCGACCCCCCGAGCGCCCCGAAAGTGCCGGTGGCCCCCCCGGACCCGTCGGCTCCACTTTCCGCCGCCCGACCCCCGAGCGCCCCGAAAGTGCCGGCGGCCCCCCCGGACCCGTCGGCGCCACATTTCGCCGCCCGACCCCCCGAGCGCCCCGAAAGTGCCGGCGGCCCCCCCGGACCCCTCGGTGCCACTTTCTGCCGCCCGACCCCCCGAGCGCCCCGAAAGTGCCCGTGGCCCCCTCCGGACCCCTCGGCACCACTTTCCGCCGCCCGACCCCCCGAGCGCCCTGAAAGTGCCGGCGGCCCCCCCCGGGCCCCTCGGCGCCACTTTCCACCGCCCGAACCCCCGAGCGCCCCGAAAGTGCCGGCGGACCCCCCCGGACCCGTCGGCGCCACTTTCCGCCGCCCGACCCCCGAGCGCCCCGAAAGTGCCGGCGGCCCCCCCGGACCCGTCGGCGCCACATTCCGCCGCCCGACCCCTCGAGCGCCCCGAAAGTGCCGCCGGCCCCCCGGACCCGTCGGCGCCACTTTCCTCCGCCCGAACCCCCGAACGCCCCGAAAGTGCCAGCGGCCCCCCGGACCCGTCGGCGCCACTTTCCTCCGCCCGACGCCCCGAGCGCCCCGAAAGTGCCGGCGGCCCCCCCCGTACCCGTCGGCGCCACATTCCGCCGCCCGACCCCCCGAGCGCCCCGAAAGTGCCGGCGGCCCCCCCGGACCCGTCGGCGCCACTTTCCTCCGCCCGAACCCCCGAGCGCCCCGAAAGTGCCGGCGGAGCCTCCGGACCCGTCGGCGCCACGTTACGCCGCCCGACCCCCCTAGCTCCCCGAAAGTGCCGGCGGCCCCCCCGGAACCATAGGCGCCACATTCTGCCGCCCGACCCCCCGAGCGCCCCGAAAGTGCCGGGCGGCCCCCCCGGCCCCTTGGTGCCACTTTCCGCCGCCCGACCCCCCGAGCGCCCCGAAAGTGCCGGCGGCCCCCCCCGGAACCGCCGGCGCCACTTTCCGCTGCCCGACCCCCGAACGCCCCGAAAGTGCCGTTGGCCCCCCCCGGGCCCCTCGGCGCCACTTTCCCCCGCCCGAACCCCCGAGCGCCCCGAAAGTGCCGGCGGCCCCCCCAGACCCGCCGGCGCCACTTTCCACCGCCCGACCCCCTGAGCGCCCCGAAAGTGCCGGCGGCCCCCCCGGGCCCCTCGGCGCCACTTTCCGCCGCCCGACCCCTCAAGAGCCCGAAAGTGCCGGCGGACCCCCCGGACCCGTCGGCGCCACTTTCCGCCGCCCGACCCCCCGAGCGCCCCGAAAGTGCCGGCGGCCCCCCCGGACCCTTCGGCTCCACTATCCGCCGCCCGACCCCCGCGAGCGCCCCGAAAGTGCCGGCCGCCCTCCCGGACCCGTCGGCGCCACTTTCCGCCGCCCGACCCCCCGAGCGCCCCGAAAGTGCCGGCGGCCCCCCCCGGACCCACCGGCGCCACTTTCCGCCGCCCGACTCCCCGAGCGCCCCTAAAGTGCTGGCGGCCCCCGCGGGCCCCTCTGCGCCACTTTCCGCCGCCCGACCCCCCGAGCGCCCTGAAAGTGCCGGCGGCCCCCCGGACCCGTCGGCGCCACATTCCGCCGCCCGACCCCCCGAGCGCCCCGAAAATGCCGGTGGCCCCCCGGACCCGTTGGCGCCACTTTCCGCCGCCCGACCCCCGAGCGCCCCGAAAGTGCCGGCGGCCCCCCCGGACCCATCGGCGCCACTTTCCGCCGCCCGACCCCCCGAGCGGCCCGAAAGTGCCGGCGGCCCCCCCGGACCCGTCGGCGCCACATTTCGCCGCCAGACCCCCCGAGCGCCCCGAAAGTGCCGTTGGCCCCCCCGGGCCCCTCGGCGCCACTTCCCTCCGCCCGAACCCCCGAGCGCCCCGAAAGTGCCGGCGGCCCCCCGGGCCCCTCGGCGCCACTTTCTGCCGCCCGACCCCCCGAGCGGCCCGAAAGTGCCGGCGGCACCCCCGGACCTCTCGGCGCCACTTTCCGCCGCCCGACCCCCCGAGCGCCCCGAAAGTGCCGTTGGCCCCCCCGGGCCCCTCGGCGCCACTTCCCTCCGCCCGAACCCCCGAGCGCCCCGAAAGTGCCGGCGGCCCCCCCGGGCCCCTCGGCGCCACTTTCTGCCGCCCGACCCCCCGAGCGCCCCGAAACTGCCGGCGGCCCCCCCGGACCCGTCGGCGCCACATTCACAGCCGCCCGACCCCCCGAGCGCCCCATAAGTGCCGGTGGCCCCCCCGGACCCGTCGGCGCCACTTTCCGCCGCCCGACCCCCGAGCACCCCGAAAGTGCCGGCGGCCCCCCCGGACCCGTCGGCGCCACTTTCCGCCGCCCGACCCCCCGAGCGCCCCGAAAGTGCCGGCGGCCCCCCCGGACCCGTCGGCGCCACATTTCGCCGCCCGACGCCCCGAGCGCCCCGAAAGTGCCGGCGGCCCCCCGGACCCGTCGGCGCCACTTTCCGCCGCCCGACCCCCCGAGCGCCCCGAAAGTGCCGGCGGCCCCCCCGGACCCGTCGGCGCCACTTTCCGCCGCCCGACCCCCCGAGCGCCCCGAAAGTGCCGGCGGCCCCCCGGACCCGTCGGCGCCACTTTCCGCCGCCCGACCCCCCGAGCGCCCTAAAAGTGCCGGCGGCCCCCCCGGACCCGTCGGCGCCACTTTCCGCCGCCCGACCCCCCGAACGCCCCGAAAGTGCCGGCGGACCCCCGGACCCGTCGGCGCCACTTTCCGCCGCCCGACCCCCCGAACGCCCCGAAAGTGCCGGCGGACCCCCGGACCCGTCGGCGCCACTTTCCGCCGCCCGACCCCCCGAGCGCCCCGAAAGTGCCGGCGGCCCCCCCGGGCCCCTCGGCGCCACTTCCCTCCGCCCGAACCCCCGAGCGCCCCGAAAGTGCCGGCGGCCCCCCCGGACCCGCCGGCGCCACTTTCCCCCGCCCGACCCCCTGAGCGCCCCGAAAGTGCCGGCGGCCCCCCCGGGCCCCTTGGCGCCACTTTCCACCGCCCGACCCCCAAGCGCCCCGAAAGTGCCGGCGGCCCCCCCGGACCCGTCGGCGCCACTTTCCGCCGCCCGACCCCCCGAGCGCCCCGAAAGTGCCGGCGGCCCCCCCGGGCCCCTCGGCGCCACTTCCCTCCGCCCGAACCCCCGAGCGCCCCGAAAGTGCCGGTGGCCCCCCCGGACCCGCCGGCACCACTTTCCCCCGCCCGACCCCCTGAGCGCCCCGAAAGTGCCGGCGGACCCCCGGACCTGTCGGCGCCACTTTCCGCCGCCCGACCCCCCGAGCGCCCCGAAAGTGCCGGCGGCCCCCCCGGGCCTCTCGGCGCCACTTCCCTCCGCCCGAACCCCCGAGCGGCCCGAAAGTGCCGGCGCCCCCCCGGGCCCCCTCGGCGCCACTTTCCGCCGCCCGACCCCCCAAGCGCCCCGAAAGTGCCGGCGGCCCCCCCGAACCCGTCGGCGCCACTTTCCGCCGCCCGACCCCCCCGAGCGCCCCGAAAGTGCCGGCGGCCCCCCCGGACCCGTCGGCGCCACTTTCCTCCGCCCGAACCCCCGAGCGCCCCGAAAGTGCCGGCGGCCCCTCCGGACCCGTCGGCGCCACTTTCCGCCGCCCGACCCCCCGAGCTCCCCGAAACTGCCGTCCTCCCCCCCGGACCCGTTTGCGCCACATTCCGCCGCCCGACCGCCCGAGCGGCCCGAAAGTGCCGGCGCCCCCCCGGGCCCCTTGGTGCCACTTTCCGCCGCCCGACCCCCCGAGCGCCCCGAAAGTGCCGGCGGCCCCCCCCGGAACCGCCGGCGCCACTTTCCGCTGCCCGACCCCCCGAACGCCCCGAAAGTGCCTTTATCCCCCCCGGGCCCCTCGGCGCCACTTTCCCCCGCCCGAACCCCCGAGCTCCCCGAAAGTGCCGGCGGCCCCCCCGGACCCGTCGGCGCCACTTTCCGCCGCCCGACCCCCCGAGCGCCCCGAAAGTTCCGGCGGCCTCCCCGGACCCGTCGGCTCCACTATCCGCCGCCCGAGCCACCGAGCGCCCCGAAAGTGCCGGCGGCCCTCCCGGACCCGTCGGCGCCACTTTCCGCCGCCCAACCCCCCGAGCGCCCCGAAAGTGCCGGCGGCCCCCCCGGACCCGTCGGCGCCACTTTCCTCCACCCGAACCTCCGAGCGCCCCGAAAGTGCCGGCGGCCCCCCCGGACCCAGCGGCGCCACTTTCCACCGCCCGACCCCCCGAGCGCCCCGAAAGTGCCGGCGGCCCCCCCGGGCCCCTCTGCGCCACTTTCCGCCGCCCGACCCCCCGAGCGCCCCGAAAGTGCCGGTGGCCCCCCCGGACCCGTCGGCTCCACTTTCCGCCACCCCGACCCCCGAGCGCCCCGAAAGTGCCGGCGGCCCCCCCGGACCCGTCGGCGCCACTTTCCGCCGCCCGACCCCCCGAACGCCCCGAAAGTGCCTGCGGCCCCCCCGGACCCGTCGGCGCCACTTTCCGCCGCCCGACCCCCCGAGCGCCCCGAAAGTGACGGCGGCCCCCCCGGACCGTCGGCGCCACATTTCGCCGCCCGACCCCCCGAGCGCCCCGAAAGTGCCGGCGGCCCCCCCCGGACCCCTCGGTGCCACTTTCTGCCGCCCGACCCCCCGAGCGCCCCGAAAGTGCCCGTGGCCCCCTCCGGACCCCTCGGCGCCACTTTCCGCCGCCCGACCCCCCGAGCGCCCTGAAAGTGCCGGCGGCCCCCCCGGGCCCCTCGGCGCCACTTTCCACCGCCCGAACCCCCGAGCGCCCCGAAAGTGCCGGCGGACCCCCCGGACCCGTCGGCGCCACTTTCCGCCGCCCGACCCCCGAGCGCCCCGAAAGTGCCGGCGGCCCCCCCGGATCCGTCGGCGCCACATTCCGCCGCCCGACCCCTCGAGCGCCCCGAAAGTGCCGCCGGCCCCCCCGGACCCGTCGGCGCCACTTTCCTCCGCCCGAACCCCCGAACGCCCCGAAAGTGCCAGCGGCCCCCCGGACCCGTCGGCGCCACTTTCCTCCGCCCGACGCCCCGAGCGCCCCGAAAGTGCCGGCGGCCCCCCCGGACCCGTCGGCGCCACTTTCCTCCGCCCGAACCCCTGAGCGCCCCGAAAGTGCCGGCGGCCCCCCCCGTACCCGTCGGCGCCACATTCCGCCGCCCGACCCCCCGAGCGCCCCGAAAGTGCCGGCGGCCCCCCCCGAACCCGTCGGCGCCACTTTCCTCCGCCCGAACCCCCGAGCGCCCCGAAAGTGCCGGCGGAGCCTCCGGACCCGTGGGCGCCACTTTACGCCGCCCGACCCCCCGAGCTCCCCGAAAGTGCCGGCGGCCCCCCCGGACCCGTAGGCGCCACATTCTGCCGCCCGACCCCCCGAGCGCCCCGAATGTGCCGGCGGCCCCCCCGGGCCCCTTGGTTCCACTTTCCGCCGCCCGACCCCCCGAGCGCCCCGAAAGTGCCGGCGGCCCCCCCCGGACCCGCCGGCGCCACTTTCCGCCGCCCGACCCCCCGAACGTCCCGAAAGTCCCTGCGGCCCCCCCGGACCCGTCGGCGCCACTTTCCGCCGCCCGACCCCCCGAACGTCCCGAAAGTCCCTGCGGCCCCCCCGGACCCGTCGGCGCCACTTTCCGCCGCCCGACCCCCCGAGCGCCCCGAAAGTGCCGGCGGCCCCCCCCGGGCCCCTCGGCGCCACTTTCTGCCGCCCGACCCCCCGAGCGCCCCGAAAGTGCCGGCGGCCCCCCCGGACCCGTCGGCGCCACATTCAGCCGCCCGACCCCCCGAGCGCCCCGAAAGTGCCGGCGGCCCCCCCCGGACCCGTCGGCGCCACTTTCCGCCGCCCGACCCCCGAGCGCCCCGAAAGTGCCGGCGGCCCCCCCGGACCCGTCGGCGCCACTTTCCGCCGCCCGACCCCCCGAGCGCCCCGAAAGTGCCGGCGGCCCCCCCGGACCCGTCGGCGCCACATTTCGCCGCCCGACCCCCCGAGCGCCCCGAAAGTGCCGGCGGCCCCCCCGGACCCGTCGGCGCCACATTTCGCCGCCTGACCCCCCGAGCGCCCCGAAAGTGCCGGCGGCCCCCCGGACCCGTCGGCGCCACATTTCGCCGCCCGACCCCCCGAGCGCCCCGAAAGTGCCGGCGGCCCCCCGGACCCGTCGGCGCCACTTTCCGCCGCCCGACCCCTCGAGCGCCCCGAAAGTGCCGGCGGCCCCCCCGGACCCGTCGGCGCCACTTTCCGCCGCCCGACCCCCCGAGCGCCCCGAAAGTGCCGGCGGACCCCCGGACCCGTCGGCGCCACTTTCCGCCGCCCGACCCCCCGAGCGCCCCGAAAGTGCCGGCGGCCCCCCCGGACCCGTCGGCTCCACTATCCGCCCGCCCGACCCCCCGAGCGCCCCGAAAGTGCGGGCGGCCCTCCCGGACCCGTCGGCGCCACTTTCCGCCGACCGACCCCCCGAGCGCCCCGAAAGTGCCGACGGCCCCCCCGGACCCGTCGGCGCCACTTTCCGCCGCCCGACCCCCGAGCGCCCCGAAAGTGCCGGCGGCCCCCCCCGGACCCGTCGGCGCCACTTTCCTCCGCCCGAACCCCCGAGCACCCCGAAAGTGCCGGCGGGCCCCCCGGACCCTCCGGCGCCACTTTCCGCCGCCCGACCCCCGAGCGCCCCGAAAGTGCCGGCGCCCCCCCCGGACCCGTCGGCGCCCCTTTCCGCCGCCCGACCCCCCGAGCGCCCCGAAAGTGCCGGCGGCCCCCCCGGACCCGTCGGCGCCACTTTCCGCCGCCCGACCCCCCGAGCGGCCTGAAAGTGCCGGCGGCCCCCCCGGGCCCCTGGGTGCCACTTTGCGCCGCCCGAACCCCCGAGCGCCCCGAAAGTGCCGGCGCCCCCCCCGGACCCGTCGGCGCCACTTTCCGCCACCCGACCCCCCGAGCGCCCCGAAAATGCCGGCGGCCCCCCCGGCCCCGCCGGCGCCACTTTCCGCCGCCCGACCCCCCGAGCGCCCCGAAAGTGCCGTTGGCCCCCCCGGGCCCCTCGGCGCCACTTTCCGCCGCCCGAACCCCCGAGCGCTCCGAAAGTGCCGGCAGCCCCCCCGGACCCGTCGGCGCCACTTTCCGCCGCCATACCCCCCGAGCGCCCCAAAAGTGCCGGCGGCCCCCCCGGACCCGTCGGCGCCACTTTCTGCCGCCCGACCCCCCGAGCGCCCCGAAAGTGCCGGCGGCCCCCCCGGACCCGTCGGCGCCACATTTCGCCGCCCGACCCCCCCGAGCGCCCCGAAAGTGCCCGCGGCCCCCCGGACCCGTCGGCGCCACTTTCCGCCGCCCGACCCCTCGAGCGCCCCCGAAAGTGCCGGCGGCCCCCCCAGACCCGTCGGCGCACTTTCCGCCGCCCGACCCCCCGAGCGCCCCGAAAGTGCCGGCGGACCCCCGGACCCGTCGGCGCCACTTTCCGCCGCCCGACCCCCCGAGCGCCCCGAAAGTGCCGGCGGCCCCCCCCGGACCCGTCGGCTCCACTATCCGCCGCCCGACCCCCCGAGCGCCCCGAAAGTGCGGGCGGCCCTCCCGGACCCGTCGTCGCCACTTTCCGCCGCTCGACCCCCCGAGCGCCCCGAAAGTGCCGACGGCCCCCCCGGACCCGTCGGCGCCACTTTCCGCCGCCCGACCCCCCGAGCGCCCCGAAAGTGCCGGCGGCCCCCCCGGACCCGTCGGCGCCACTTTCCTCCGCCCGAACCCCCGAGCACCCCGAAAGTGCCGGCGGGCCCCCCGAACCCTCCGGCGCCACTTTCCGCCGCCCGACCCCCGAGCGCCCCGAAAGTGCCGGCGCCCCCCCCGGACCTGTCGGCGCCCCTTTCCTCCGCCCGACCCCCCGAGCGCCCCGAAAGTGCCGGCGGCCACCCCGGACCCGTCGGCGCCACTTTCCGCCGCCCGACCCCCCGAGCGGCCTGAAAGTGCCGGCGGCCCCCCCGGGCCCCTGGGTGCCACTTTGCGCCGCCCGAACCCCCGAGCGCCCCGAAACTGCCGGCGGCCCCCCCGGACCCGTCGGCGCCACTTTCCGCCACCCGACCCCCCGAGCGCCCCGAAAATGCCGGCGGCCCCCCCGGCCCCGCCGGCGCCACTTTCCGCCGCCCGACCCCCCGAGCGCCCCGAAAGTGCCGTTGGCCCCCCCGGGCCCCTCGGCGCCACTTTCCGCCGCCCGAACCCCCGAGCGCTCCGAAAGTGCCGGCAGCCCCCCCGGACCCGTCGGCGCCACTTTCCGCCGCCATACCCCCCGAGCGCCCCAAAAGTGCCGGCGGCCCCCCCGGACCCGTCGGCGCCACTTTCTGCCGCCCGACCCCCCGAGCGCCCCGAAAGTGCCGGTGGCCCCCCCGGACCCGTCGGTGCCACTTTCCGCCGCCAGACCCCCGAGCGCCCCGAAAGTGCCGGCGGCCCCCCCGGACCCGCCGGCGCCACTTTCCGCCTCCCGACCCCCCCGAGCGGCCTGAAAGTGCCGTTGGCCCCCCCAGGCCCCTCGGCGCCACTTTCCGCTGCCCGAACCCCCCGAGCGCCCCGAAAGTGCCGGCGGCCCCCCCGGACCCGTCGCGCCACTTTCTGCCGCCCTACCCCCGAGCGCCCCGAAAGTGCCGGCGGCCCCCCCGGACCCGTCGGCGCCACTTTCTGCCGCCCGACCCCCAGAGCGCCCCGAAAGTGCCGGCGGCCGCCCGGACCCCGTCTGCGCCACTTTCCGCCGCCCGACCCCCCGAGCGCCTCGAAAGTGCCTGCGGCCCCCCCGGGACCGTCGGCGCCACTTTCCGCCGCCCGACCCCCCGAGCGCCCCGAAAGTGCCGGCGGCCCCCCGGATCCGTCGGCGCCACTTTCCGCCGCCCGACGCCCCGAGCGCACCGAAAGTGCCGGCGGCCCCCCCGGACCCGTCGGCGCCACTTTCCGCCGCCCGAACCCCGGAGTGCCCCGAAAGTGCCGGCGGCCCCCCCGGACCCGTCGGCGCCACTTTCCGCCACCCGAGCCCCCGAGGGCCCCGAAAGTGCCGGCGGCCCCCCGGACCCGTCGGCGCCACTTTCCGCCGCCCGACCCCCCGAGCGCCCCGAAAGTGCCGGCGGCCCCCCCGGGCCCCTCGGCGCCACCTTCCGCCGCCCGACCCCCCGAGCGCCCCGAAAGTGCCGGCGGCCCCCCCGGACCCGTAGGCGCCACTTTCCGCCGCCCGACCCCCGAGCGCCCCGAAAGTACCGGCGGCCCCCCCGGACCCGTCGGCGCCACATTCCGCCGCCCGACCCCCCTAGCGCCCCGAAAGTGCCGGCGGCCCCCCCCGGACCCGTCGGCACCACTTTCTGCCGCCCGACCCCCCGAGCGCCCTGAAAGTGCCGGCGGCCCCCCCCCGGACGCGTCGGCGCCACTTTCCGCCGCCCGAACCCCGAGCGCCCCGAAAGTGACGGCGGCCCGCCCGGACCCGTTGGTGCCAATTTCCGCCGCCCGACCCCCCGAGCGCCCCGAAAGTGCCGGCGCCCCCCCCGGACCCGTCGGTGCCACTTTCCGCCGCCCGACCCCCCGAGCGCCCCGAAAGTGCCGGCGGCCCCCCCGGACCCGTCGGCGCCACTTTCCGCCGCCCGACCCCCCGAGCGCCCCGAAAGTGCCGGCGGCCCCCCCGGACCCGTCGGCGCCACATTCCGCCGCCCGACCCCCCTAGCGCCCCGAAAGTGCCGGCAGCCCCCCCGGACCCGTCGGCGCCACTTTCCGCCGCCCGACCCCCCGAGCGCCCCGAAAGTGGCAGCGGCCCCCCCGGGCCCCTCGGCGCCACTTTCCGCCGCCCCACCCCCCGAGCGCCCCGAAAGTGCCGGCGGCCCCCCCGGGCCCCTCGGCGCCACCTTCCGCCGCCCGACCCCCCGAGCGTCCCGAAAGTGCCGGCGGCCCCCCCGGGCCCCTCGGCGCCACCTTCCGCCGCGCGACCCCCCGAGCGCCCCGAAAGTGCCGGCGGCCCCCCCGGACCCGTCGGCGCCACTTTCCGCCGCCCGACCCCCGAGGGCCCCGAAAGTACCGGCGGCCCCCCCGGACCCGTCGGCGCCACTTTCCGCCGCCCGACCCCCGAGCGCCCCGAAAGTGCCGGCGGCCGCCCCGGACCCGTCGGCGCCACTTTCCGCCGCCCGACCCCCCAAGCGCCTCGAAAGTGACTGCGGCCCCCCGGGACCGTCGGCGCCACTTTCCGCCGCCCGACCCCCCGAGCGCCCCGAAAGCGCCGGCGGCCCCCCGGATCCGTCGGGGCCACTTTCCGCCGCCCGACCCCCCGAGGGCCCCGAAAGTGCCGGCGGCCCCCCGGACCCGTCGGCGCCACTTTCCGCCGCCCGACCCCCGAGCGCCCCGAAAGTGACGGCGGCCCCCCCGGACCCGTCGGCGCCAATTTCCGCCGCCCGACCCCCCGAGCGCCCCGAAAGTGCCAGCGGCCCCCCGGACCCGTCGTCGCCACTTTCCGCCTCCCGACCCCCCGAGCGCCCCGAAAGTGCCGTTGGCCCCCCGGACCCGTCGGCGCCACTTTCCGCCGCCCGACCCCCCGAGCGCCCCGAAAGTGCCGGCTGCCCCCCCGGGCCCCTCGGCGCCACTTTCCGCCGCCCGACCCCCCGAGCGCCCCGAAAGTGACGGCGGCCCCCCCGGACCCTTCGGCGCCACTTTCCGCCGCCCGACCCCCCGAGCGCCCCGAAAGTGCCGGCGGCCCCCCCGGACCCGTCGGGGCCACTTTCCGCCGCCCGACCCCCCGAGCGCCCCGAAAGTGCCGGCGGCCCCCCCGGTCCCCTCGGCGCCACTTTTAGCCGCCCGACCCCCCGAGCGCCGAGAAAGTGCCGCCGGCCCCCCCCGGACCCATCGACGCCCCTTTCCGCCGCCCGACCCCCCGAGCGCCCCGAATGTGCCGGCGGCCCCCCCGGACCCGCCGGCGCCACTTTCCGCCGCCCGACCCCCCGAGCGCCCCGAAAGTGCCGGCGGCCCCCCCGAGCCCCTGGGCGCCACTTTCCGCCGCCCGACCCCCCCGAGCGCCCCGAAAGTGCCGGCGGCCCCTCCGGGCCCCTGGGCGCCACTTTCCGCCGCCCGACCCCCCGAGCGCCCCGAAAGTGCCGTTGGCCCCCCCGGACCCGTCGGCGCTACTTTCCGCCGCCCTACCCCCCGAGCGCCCCGAAAGTGCCGGCGGCCCCCCCGGACCCGTCGGCGCCACTTTCTGCCGCCCGACCCCCCGAGCGCCCCGAAACTGCCGGCGGCCCCCCCGGACCCGTCGGCGCCACTTTCTGCCGCCCGACCCCCCGAGCGCCCCGAAAGTGCCGGCGGCCCCCCGGACCCGTCGGCGCAACTTTCTGCCGCCCGAACCCCGAGCGCCCCGAAAGTGCCGGTGCCCCCCTGGACCCGTCGGTGCCACTTTCTGCCGCCAGACCCCCGAGCGCCCCGAAAGTGCCGTTGGCCCCCCCGGACCCGTCGGCGCCACTTTCCGCCGCTCTACCCCCCGAGCGCCCCGAAAGTGCCGGCGGCCCCCCCGGACCCGTCGGCGCCACTTTCTGCCGCCCGACCCCCCGAGCGCCCCGAAAGTGCCGGCGGCCCCCCCGGACCCGTCGGCGCCACTTTCTGCCGCCCGACCCCCCCGAGCGCCCCGAAAGTGCCGGTGCCCCCCCCGGACCCGTCGGTGCCACTTTCCGCCGCCAGACCCCCGAGCGCCCCGAAAGTGCCGGCGGCCCCCCTGGACCCGCCGGCGCCACTTTTCGCCGCCCGACCCCCCGAGCGCCCCGAAAGTGCCGGCGGCCCCCCCGGACCCGTCTGCGCCACTTTCCGCCGCCCGACCCCCCGAGCGCCCTGAAAGTGCCGGCGGCCCCCCCGGACGCGTCGGCGCCACTTTCCGCCTCCCGACCCCCGAGCGCCCCGAAAGTGACGGCGGCCCCCCCGGACCCGTCGGCGCCAATTTCCGCCGCCCGACCCCCCGAGCGCCCCGAAAGTGCCGGCGGCCCCCCCGGACCCGTCGGCGCCACTTTCCGCCGCCCGACCCCCCGAGCGCCCCGAAAGTGCCGGCGGCCCCCCCGGACCCGTCGGCGCCACATTCCGCCGCCCGACCCCCCTAGCGCCCCGAAAGTGCCGGCGGCCCCCCCGGACCCGTCGGCGCCACTTTCCGCCGCCCGACCCCCCGAGCGCCCCGAAAGTGCCGGCGGCCCCCCCGGACCCATCGGCGCCACTTTCCGCAGCCCGCCCCCGAGCGCACCGAAAGTGCCGGCGGCCCCCCGGACCCGTCGGCACCACTTTCCGCTGCCCGACCCCCCGAGCGCCCCGAAAGTGCCGGCTGCCCCCCCGGGCTCCTCGGCGCCACTTTCCGCCGCCCGACCCCCCGAGCGCCCCGAAAGTGCTGGCGGCCGCCCCGGACCCGTCGGCGCCACTTTCTGCCACCCAACCCCCCGAGCGCCCTGAAAGTGCCGGCGGCCCCCCCCGGACGCGTCGGCGCCACTTTCCGCCGCCCAACCCCCGAGCGCCCGGAAAGTGCCGGCGGCCCCCCCGGACCCGTCGGCGCCAAATTCCGCCGCCCG
This sequence comes from Gambelia wislizenii, assembly GCA_030847615.1. NCBI lineage: Eukaryota > Metazoa > Chordata > Lepidosauria > Squamata > Crotaphytidae > Gambelia > Gambelia wislizenii. The sequence continues at coordinate 19,491 of JAUMIR010000042.1, forward strand.
ACCGCCCGAGCGCCCCGAAAGTGCCGGCGGCCCCCCCGGACCCCGTCGGCGCCACTTTCCGCCGCCCGACCCCCCGAGCGCCCCAAAAGTGCCGGCGGCCCCCCCGGACCCGTCGACGCCACATTCCGCCGCCCGACCCCCCTAGCGCCCCGAAAGTGCCGGCGGCCCCCCTGGACCCGTCGCCGCCACTTTCCGCCGCCCGACCCCCCGAGCGCCCCGAAAGTGCCGGCGGCCCCCCCGGACCCGTCGGCACCACTTTCCGCAGCCCGCCCCCGAGCGCCCCGAAAGTGCCGGCGGCCCCCCGGACCCGTCGGCGCCACTTTCCGCTGCCCGACCACCCGAGCGCCCCGAAAGTGCCGGCTGCCCCCCCGGGCTCCTCGGCGCCACTTTCCGCCGCCCGACCCCCCGAGCGCCCCGAAAGTGCCGGCGGCCCCCCCGGACCCCTCGGCGCCACTTTCAGCCACCCGACCCCCCGAGCGCCCCGAAAGTGCCGGCGGCCCCCCCGGACCCGTCGGCGCCACTTTCTGCCGCCCGACCCCCCGAGCGCCCCGAAAGTGCCGTTGGCCCCCCCGGGCCCCTCGGCGCCACTTTCTGCCGCCCGACCCCCCGAGCGCCCCGAAAGTGCCGGCGGCGCCCCCGGACCCGTCGGCGCCACTTTCCGCCGCCCGAACCCCCGAGCGCCCCGAAAGTGCCGGCGGCCCCCCCGGACCCATCGGCGCCACATTCCGCCGCCCAACCCCCCTAGCGCCCCGAAAGTGCCGGCGGCCCCCCCGGACCCCTCGGAGCCACTTTCCGCCGCCCGACCCCCCGAGCGCCCAGAAAGTGCCGCCGGCCCCCCCGGACCCGTCGGCGCCACTTCCCGCCGCCCGACCCACCGAGCGCCCCGAAAGTGCTGGCGGCCCCCCCGGACCCGTCGGTGCCACTTTCCGCCACCCGACCCCCCGAGCGCCCCGAAAGTGCCGTTGGCCCCCCCGGGCCCCTCGGCGCCACTTTCCGCCGCCCGAACCCCCGAGCGCCCCGAAAGTGGCGGCATCCCCCCCGGACCCGTCACGCCACTTTCCGCCGCCCTACCCCCCGAGCGCCCCGAAAGTGCCGGCGGCCCCCCCGGACCCGTCGGTGCCACTTTCTGCCGCCCAACCCCCCGAGCGCCCCGAAAGTGCCGGTGGACCCCCGGACCCGTCGGTGCCACTTTCCGCAGCCAGACCCCCGAGCGCCCCGAAAGTGCCGGCGGCCCCCCGGACCCGCCGGCGCCACTTTCCGCTGCCCGACCCCCCGAGCGCCCCGAAAGTGCCACCGGCCCCCCCCGGACCCGTCGGCGCCACTTTCCGCCGCCCGACCCCCCGATCGCCCCGAAAGTGCCGGCGTCCCCCCCGGACCCGTCGGCGCCACTTTCTGCAGCCCGACCCCCCGAGCGCCCCGAAAGTGCCGGCGGCCCCCCCGGACCCGTCGGCGCCACTTTCCGCCGTCCGACCGCCCGAGCGCCCCGAAAGTTCCGGCGGCCCCCCCCGGGCCCCTCGGCGCCACTTTCCGCTGCCCGACCCCCCGAGCGCCCCGAAAGTGCCGCCGGCCCCCCGGACCCGTCGGCGCCACTTTCCGCCGCCCGACCCCCCGAGCGCCCCGAATGTGCCGGCGGCCCCCCCGGACCCGCCGGCGCCACTTTCCGCCCCCCGACCCCCCGAGCTCCCCGAATGTGCCAGCGGCCCCCCCGGACCCGCCGGCGCCACTTTCCGCCGCCCGACCCCCCGAGCGCCCCGAAAGTGCCGGCGGCCCCCCCGGACCCGTCGGCGCCACTTTCTCCCGCCCGACCCCCCGAGCGCCCCGAAAGTGCCGGCGGCCCCCCCGGACCCGTCGGCGCCACTTTTTGCCGCCCGACCCCCCGAGCGCCCCGAAAGTGCCGGCGGCCCCCCCGGGCCCCTCGGCGCCACTTTCCGCCGCCCGACCCCCGAGCGCCCCGAAAGTGCCGGCGGCCCCCGCCGGACGCGTCGGCGCCACTTTCCGCCGCCCGACCCCCGAGTGCCCCGAAAGTGCCGGCGGCCCCCCCGGACGCGTCGGCGCCACTTTCCGCCGCCCTATCCCTGAGCGCCCCGAAAGTGACGGCGGCCCCCCCCCGGACCCGTCGGCGCCACTTTCCACCGTCCGACCGCCCGAGCGCCCCGAAAGTGCCGGCGGCCCCCCCGGGCCCCTCGGCGCCACTTTCCGCCGCCCGACCCCCCGAGCGCCCCGAAAGTGCCGCCGGCCCCCCGGACCCGTCGGCGCCACTTTCCGCCGCCCGACCCCCCGAGCGCCCCGAATGTGCCGGCGGCCCCCCCGGACCCGCCGGCGCCACTTTCCGCCCCCCGACCCCCCGAGCTCCCCGAATGTGCCGGCGGCCCCCCCGGACCCGCCGGCGCCACTTTCCGCCGCCCGACCCCCCGAGCGCCCCGAAAGTGCCGGCGGCCCCCCCGGACCCGTCGGCGCCACTTTTTGCCGCCCGACCCCCCGAGCGTCCCAAAAGTGCCGGCGGCCCCCCCGGACGCGTCGGCGCCAGTTTCCGCCGCCCGACCCCCGAGCGCCCCGAAAGTGCCGGCGGCTCCCCCCGGACGCGTCGGCGCCACTTTCCGCCGCCCGACCCCCGAGTGCCCCGAAAGTGCCGGCGGCCCCCCCGGACGCGTCGGCGCCACTTTCCGCCGCCCTATCCCTGAGCGCCCCGAAAGTGACGGCGGCCCCCCCCGGACCCGTCGGCGCCAATTTCCGCCGCCCGACCCCCCGAGCGCCCCGAAAGTGCCGGCGGCCCCCCGGACCCGTCGGCACCACTTTCCGCCGCCCGACCCCCCGAGCGCCCCGAAAGTGCCGGCGGCCCCCCCGGGCCCGTCGGCGCCACATTCCGCCGCCCGACCCCCCGAGTGACCCGAAAGTGCCGGCGGCCCCCCGGACCCGTCGGCGCCACTTTCCGCCGCCCGACCCCCCGAGCGCCCCGAAAGTGCCGGCTGCCCCCCCGGGCCCCTCGGCGCCACTTTCCGCCGCCCGACCCCCCGAGCGCCCCGAAAGTGACGGCGGCCCCCCCGGACCCGTCGGCGCCACTTTCCGCCACCCGACCCCCCGAGCGCCCCGAAAGTGCCGGCGGCCCCCCCAGACCCGTCGGCGCCACTTTCCGCCGCCCGACCCCCCGAGCGCCCCGAAAGTGCCGGCGGCCCCCCCGGACCCGTCGGCGCCACTTTCCGCCGCCCGACCCCCCGAGCGCCCCGAAAGTGCCGGCGTCCCCCCCGGACCCGTCGGCGCCACTTTCTGCAGCCCGACCCCCCGAGCGCCCCGAAAGTGCCGGCGACCCCCCCGGACCCGTCGGCGCCACTTTCCGCCGTCCGACCGCCCGAGCGCCCCGAAAGTGCCGGCGGCCCCCCCGGGCCCCTCGGCGCCACTTTCCGCCGCCCAACCCCCCGAGCGCCCCGAAAGTGCCGCCGGCCCCCCGGACCCGTCGGCGCCACTTTCCGCCGCCCGACCCCCCGAGCGCCCCGAATGTGCCGGCGGCCCCCCCGGACCCGCCGGCGCCACTTTCCGCCCCCCGACCCCCCGAGCTCCCCGAATGTGCCGGCGGCCCCCCCGGACCCGCCGGCGCCACTTTCCGCCGCCCGACCCCCCGAGCGCCCCGAAAGTGCCGGCGGCCCCCCCGGACCCGTCGGCGCCACTTTCTGCCGCCCGACCCCCCGAGCGCCCCGAAAGTGCCGGCGGCCCCCCCGGACCCGTCGGCGCCACTTTTTGCCGCCCGACCCCCCGAGCGCCCCGAAAGTGCCGGCGCCCCCCCCCCGGACGCGTCGGCGCCAGTTTCCGCCGCCCGACCCCCGAGCGCCCCGAAAGTGCCGGCGGCCCCCCCCGGACGCGTCGGCGCCACTTTCCGCCGCCCGACCCCCGAGTGCCCCGAAAGTGCCGGCGGCCCCCCCGGACGCGTCGGCGCCACTTTCCGCCGCCCTATCCCTGAGCGCCCCGAAAGTGACGGCGGCCCCCCCCGGACCCGTCGGCGCCAATTTCCGCCGCCCGACCCCCCGAGCGCCCCGAAAGTGCCGGCGGCCCCCCGGACCCGTCGGCACCACATTCCGCCGCCCGACCCCCCGAGCGCCCCGAAAGTGCCGGCGGCCCCCCCGGGCCCGTCGGCGCCACATTCCGCCGCCCGACCCCCCGAGCGACCCGAAAGTGCCGGCGGCCCCCCGGGCCCGTCGGCGCCACTTTCCGCCGCCCGACCCCCCGAGCGCCCCGAAAGTGCCGGCTGCCCCCCCGGGCCCCTCGGCGCCACTTTCCGCCGCCCGACCCCCCGAGCGCCCCGAAAGTGACGGCGGCCCCCCCGGACCCGTCGGCGCCACTTTCCGCCGCCCGACCCCCGGAGCGCCCCGAAAGTGCCGGCGGCCCCCCCGGACCCGTCGGCGCCACTTTCCGCCGCCCGACCCCCCGAGCGCACCGAAAGTGCCGGCGGCCCCCCCGGACCCGTCGGCGCCACATTCCGCCGCCCGACCCCCCTAGCGCCCCGAAAGTGACGGCGGCCCCCTCGGACCCGTCGGTGCCACTTTCCGCCGCCCGACCCCCCGAGCGCCCCGAAAGTGCCGGCGGCCCCCCCAGACCCGTCGGCGCAACTTTCCGCCGCCCGACCCCCCGAGCGCCCAGAAAGTGCCGGCGGCCCCCCCGGACCCTCAGCGCCACTTTCCTCCGCCCGACCCCCCTAGCGCCCCGAAAGTGCCGGCGGCCCCACGGACCCGTCTGCGCCACTTTCCGCCGCCCGACCCCCCGAGCGCCCCGAAAGTTCCGGCGGCCCACCCGGACCCGTCGGTGCCACATTCCGCCGCCCGACCCCCCGAGCGCCCCGAAAGTGCCGGCGGCCCCCCCGGGCCCCTCGGCGCCACTTTCCGCCGCCCGACCCCCCGAGCGCCCCAAAAGTTCCGTTGGCCCCCCCGGACCCGTCGGCGCCACTTTCCGCCGCCCTACCCCCCGAGCGCCCCGAACCGAAAGTGCCGGCGGCCCCCCCGGACCCGTCGGCGCCACTTTCTGCCGCCCGACTCCCCGAGCGCCCCGAAAGTGCCGGCGGCCCCCCCGGACCCGTCGGCGCCACTTTCTGCCGCCCGACCCCCCCGAGCGCCCCGAAAGTGCCGGTGCCCCCCCGGACCCGTCGGTGCCACTTTCCGCCGCCAGACCCCCGAGCGCCCCGAAAGTGCCGGCGGCCCCCCCGGACCCGTCTGCGCCACTTTCCGCCGCCCGACCCCCCGAGCGCCCCGAAAGTGCCGGCTGCCCCCCCGGACGCGCCGGCCCCACTTTCCACCGCCCAACCCCCCGAGCGCCCCGAAAGTGCCGTTGGCCCCCCCGGGCCCCTCGGTGCCACTTTCCGCCGCCCGACCCCCCGAGCGCCCCGAAAGTGCCGTTGCCCCCCCCGGACCCGTCGGCGCCACTTTCCGCCGCCCGACCCCCCGAGCGCCCCGAAAGTTCCGGCGGCTGCCCCGGACCCGTCGGCGCCACTTTCTGCTGCCCGACCACCCGAGCGCCCCGAAAGTGCCGGCTGCCCCCCCCGGGCTCCTCGGCGCCACTTTCCGCCGCCCCGACCCCCCGAGCGCCCCGAAAGTGACGGCGGCCCCCCCGGATCCGTCTGCGCCACTTTCCGCCGCCCGACCCCCCGAGCGCCCCGAAAGTGCTGGCGGCCGCCCCGGACCCGTCGGCGCCACTTTCTGCCGCCCAACCCCCCGAGCACCCTGAAAGTGCCGGCGGCCCCCCCCGCACGCGTCGGCGCCACTTTCCGCCGCCCAACCCCCGAGCGCCCGGAAAGTGCCGGCGGCCCCCCCCGGACCCGTCGGCACCGATTTCCGCCGCCCGACCCCCCGAGCGCCCCGAAAGTGCCGGCGGCCCCCCCGGACCCGTCGGCGCCACTTTCCGCCGCCCGACCCCCCGAGCGCCCCAAAAGTGCCGGCGGCCCCCCCGGACCCGTCGGCGCCACATTCCGCCGCCCAACCACCCTAGCGCCCCGAAAGTGCCGGCGGCCCCCCTGGACCCGTCGCCGCCACTTTCCGCCGCCCGACCCCCCGAGCGCCCCGAAAGTGCCGGCGGCCCCCCCCGGACCCGTCGGCACCACTTTCCGCAGCCCGCCCCCGAGCGCCCCGAAAGTGCCGGCCGCCCCCCGGACCCGTCGGCGCCACTTTCCGCTGCCCGACCACCCGAGCGCCCCGAAATTGCCGGCTGCCCCCCCGGGCTCCTCGGCGCCACTTTCCGCCGCCCGACCCCCCGAGCGCCCCGAAAGTGACGGCGGCCCCCCCGGACCGGTCGGCGCCACTTTCCGCCGCCCGACCCCCCGAGCGCCCCGAAAGTGCCGGCGGCCCCCCCGGACCCCTCGGCGCCACTTTCAGCCACCCGACCCCCCGAGCGCCCCGAAAGTGCCGGCGGCCCCCCCGGACCCGTCGGCGCCACTTTCTGCCGCCCGACCCCCCGAGCGCCCCGAAAGTGCCGTTGGCCCCCCCGGGCCCCTCGGCGCCACTTTCTGCCGCCCGACCCCCCGAGCGCCGCGAAAGTGCCGGCGGCGCCCCCGGACCCGTCGGCGCCACTTTCCGCCGCCCGAACCCCCGAGCGCCCCGAAAGTGCCGGCGGCCCCCCCGGACCCATCGGCGCCACATTCCGCCGCCCAACCCCCCTAGCGCCCCGAAAGTGCCGGCGGCCCCCCCGGACCCCTCGGCACCACTTTCCGCCGCCCGACCCCCCCGAGCGCCCAGAAAGTGCCGCCGGCCCCCCCGGACCCGTCGGCGCCACTTCCCGCCGCCCGACCCACCGAGCGCCCCGAAAGTGCTAGCGGCCCCCCCGGACCCGTCGGTGCCACTTTCCGCCACCCGACCCCCCCGAGCGCCCCGAAAGTGCCGTTGGCCCCCCCGGGCCCCTCGGCGCCACTTTCCGCCGCCCCGAACCCCCGAGCGCCCCGAAAGTGGCGGCAGCCCGCCCGGACCCGTCCCGCCACTTTCCGCCGCCCTACCCCCCGAGCGCCCCGAAAGTGCCGGCGGCCCCCCCGGACCCGTCGGTGCCACTTTCTCTGCCGCCCAACCCCCCGAGCGCCCCGAAAGTGCCGGTGGACCCCCAGACCCGTCGGTGCCACTTTCCGCAGCCAGACCCCCGAGCGCCCCGAAAGTGCCGGCGGCCCCCCGGACCCGCCGGCGCCACTTTCCGCTGCCCGACCCCCCGAGCGCCCCGAAAGTGCCACCGGCCCCCCCGGACCCGTCGGCGCCACTTTCCGCCGCCCGACCCCCCGATCGCCCCGAAAGTGCCGGCGTCCCCCCCGGACCCGTCGGCGCCACTTTCTGCAGCCCGACCCCCCGAGCGCCCCGAAAGTGCCGGCCGCCCCCCCGGACCCGTCGGCGCCACTTTCCGCCGTCCGACCGCCCGAGCGCCCCGAAAGTGCCGGCGGCAACCCCGGGCCCCTCGGCGCCACTTTCCGCCGCCCGACCCCCCGAGCGCCCCGAAAGTGCCGCCGGCCCCCCGGACCCGTCGGCTCCACTTTCCGCCGCCCGACCCCCCGAGCGCCCCGAATGTGCCGGCGGCCCCCCCGGACCCGCCGGCGCCACTTTCCGCCCCCCAACCCCCCGAGCTCCCCGAATGTGCCGGCGGCCCCCCCGGACCCCGCCGGCGCCACTTTCCGCCGCCCGACCCCCCGAGCGCCCCGAAAGTGCCGGCGGCCCCCCCGGACCCGTCGGCGCCACTTTTTGCCGCCCGACCCCCCGAGCGCCCCGAAAGTGCCGGCAGCCCCCCCGGACGCGTCGGCGCCAGTTTCCGCCGCCCGACCCCCGAGCGCCCCGAAAGTGCCGGCGGCCCCCCCCGACGCGTCGGCGCCACTTTCCGCCGCCCGACCCCCGAGTGCCCCGAAAGTGCGGCGGCCCCCCCGGACGCGTCGGCGCCACTTTCCGCCGCCCTATCCCTGAGCGCCCCGAAAGTGACGGCGGCCCCCCCCGGACCCGTCGGCGCCAATTTCCGCCGCCCGACCCCCCGAGCGCCCCGAAAGTGCCGGCGGCCCCCCGGACCGTCGGCACCACTTTCCGCCGCCCGACCCCCCGAGTGCCCCGAAAGTGCCGGCGGCCCCCCCGGGCCCGTCGGCGCCACATTCGCCGCCCGACCCCCCGAGCGACCCGAAAGTGCCGGCGGCCCCCCGGACCCGTCGGCGCCACTTTCCGCCGCCCGACCCCCCGAGCGCCCCGAAAGTGCCGGCTGCCCCCCCGGGCCCCTCGGCGCCACTTTCCGCCGCCCGACCCCCCGAGCGCCCCGAAAGTGACGGCGGCCCCCCCGGACCCGTCGGCGCCACTTTCCGCCGCCCGACCCCCCGAGCGCCCCGAAAGTGCCGGCGGCCCCCCCGGACCCGTCGGCGCCACTTTCCGCCGCCCGACCCCCCCGAGCGCCCCGAAAGTGCCGGCGGCCCCCCCGGACCCGTCGGCGCCACTTTCCGCCGCCCGACCCCCCGAGCGCCCCGAAAGTGCCGGCGTCCCCCCCGGACCCGTCGGCGCCACTTTCTGCAGCCCGACCCCCCGAGCGCCCCCGAAAGTGCCGGCGGCCCCCCCGGACCCGTCGGCGCCACTTTCCGCCGTCCGACCGCCCGAGCGCCCCGAAAGTGCCGGCGGCCCCCCCGGGCCCCTCGGCGCCACTTTCCGCCGCCCGACCCCACGAGCGCCCCGAAAGTGCCGCCGGCCCCCCGGACCCGTCGGCGCCACTTTCCGCCGCCCGACCCCCCGAGCGCCCCGAATGTGCCGGCGGCACCCCCGGACCCGCCGGCGCCACTTTCCGCCCCCCGACCCCCCGAGCTCCCCGAAAGTGCCGGCGGCCCCCCCCGGACCCGCCGGCGCCACTTTCCGCCGCCCGACCCCCCGAGCGCCCCGAAAGTGCCGGCGGCCCCCCCCGGACCCGTCGGCGCCACTTTCTGCCGCCCGACCCCCCGAGCGCCCCGAAAGTGCCGGCGGCCCCCCCGGACCCGTCGGCGCCACTTTTTGCCGCCCGACCCCCGAGCGCCCCGAAAGTGCCGGCGGCCCCCCCCGGACGCGTCGGCGCCAGTTTCCGCCGCCCGACCCCCGAGCGCCCCGAAAGTGCCGGCGGCCCCCCCCGGACGCGTCGGCGCCACTTTCCGCCACCCGACCCCCGAGTGCCCCGAAAGTGCCGGCGGCCCCCCCGGACGCGTCGGCGCCACTTTCCGCCGCCCTATCCCTGAGCGCCCCGAAAGTGACGGCGGCCCCCCCCCGGACCCGTCGGCGCCAATTTCCGCCGCCCGACCCCCCGAGCGCCCCGAAAGTGCCGGCGGCCCCCCGGACCCGTCGGCACCACTTTCCGCCGCTCGACCCCCCGAGCGCCCCGAAAGTGCCGGCGGCCCCCCCGGGCCCGTCGGCGCCACATTCCGCCGCCCGACCCCCCGAGCGACCCGAAAGTGCCGGCGGCCCCCCGGACCCGTCGGCGCCACTTTCCGCCGCCCGACCCCCCGAGCGCCCCAAAAGTGCCGGCTGCCCCCCCGGGCCCCTCGGCGCCACTTTCCGCCGCCCGACCCCCCGAGCGCCCCGAAAGTGACGGCGGCCCCCCCGGACCCGTCGGCGCCACTTTCCGCCGCCCGACCCCCCGAGCGCCCCGAAAGTGCCGGCGGCCCCCCCGGACCCGTCGGCGCCACTTTCCGCAGCCCGACCCCCCGAGCGCCCCGAAAGTGCCGGCGGCCCCCCCGGACCCGTCGGCGCCACATTCCGCCGCCCGACCCCCCTATCGCCCCGAAAGTGACGGCGGCCCCCCGGACCCGTCGGTGCCACTTTCCGCCGCCCGACCCCCCGAGCGCCCCGAAAGTGCCGGCGGCCCCCCCAGACCCGTCGGCGCAACTTTCCGCCGCCCGACCCCCCGAGCGCCCCGAAAGTGCCGGCGGCCCCCCCGGACCCTCAGCGCCACTTTCCTCCGCCCGACCCCCCTAGCGCCCCGAAAGTGCCGGCGCCCCCCGCGGACCCGTCTGCGCCACTTTCCGCCGCCCGACCCCCCGAGCGCCCCGACAGTTCCGGCGGCCCCCCCGGACCCGTCGGCGCCAGTTTCCGCCGCCCGACCCCCCGAGCGCCCCGAAAGTGCCGGCGGCCCCCGGACCCGTCGGCGCCACTTTCCTCCGCCCGACCCCCCAAGCGCCCCGAAAGTGCCGGCGGCCCCCCCAGGCCCTTCGGCGCCACTTTCCGCCGCCCGAACCCCGAGCGCCCCGAAAGTGCCGGCGGCCCCCCCCGGACCCGTCGGTGCCACTTTCCGCTGCCCGACCCCCCGAGCGCCCCGAAAGTGCTGGCGGCCCCCCGGACCCGTCGGCGCCACTTTCCGCCGCCCGACCCCCCGAGCGCTCCGAAATTGCCGGCGGCCCCCCCGGGCCCGTCGGCGCCACATACCGCCGCCCGACCCCCCGAGCGCCCCGAAAGTGCCGGCGGCCCCCCGGACCCGTCGGCGCCACTTTCCGCCTCCCGACCCCACGAGCGCCCCGAAAGTGCCGGCGGCCCCCCCGGGCCCCTCGGCGCCACTTTCCGCCGCCCGACCCCCCGAGCGCCCCGAAAGTGCCGGCGGCCCCCCCGGACCCGTCGGCGCCACTTTCCGCCGCCCGACCCCCCGAGCGCCCCGAAAGTGCCGGCGGCCCCCCCGGACCCGTCGGCGCCACATTCCGCCGCACGACCCCCCTAGCGCCCCGAAAGTGACGGCGGCCCCCCCGGACCCGTCGGTGCCACTTTCCGCCGCCCGACCCCCCGAGCGCCCGAAAGTGCCGGCGGCCCCCCCAGACCCGTCGGCGCAACTTTCCGCCGCCCTACTCCCCGAGCGCCCCGAAAGTGCCGGCGGCCCCCCCAGACCCTCAGCGCCACTTTCCGCCGCCCGACCCCCCGAGCGCTCCGAAAGTGCCGGCGGCCCCCGCGGACCCGTCTGCGCCACTTTCCGCCGCCCGACCCCCCGAGCGCCCCGAAAGTTCCGGCGGCCCCCCCGGACCCGTCGGCGCCACTTTCCGCCGCCCGACCCCCCGAGCGCCCCGAAAGTGCCGTAGGCCCCCCCGGACCGCTCGGCCCCACTTTCCGCCGCCCGACCACCCGAGCGCCCCGAAAGTGCCGGCGGCCCCCCCGGACCAGTCGGCGCCACTTTCCGCCGCCCGACCCCCCCGAGCGCCCCGAAAGTGCCGGCGGCCCCCCCGGACCGTCGGCGCCACTTTCCGCCGCCCGACCCCCCAAGCGCCCCGAAAGTGCCGGCGGCCCCCCCAGGCCCTTCGGCGCCACTTTCCGCCACCCGAACCCGAGCGCCCCGAAAGTGCCGGCGGCCCCCCCGGACCCGTCGGTGCCACTTTCCGCTGCCCGACCCCCCGAGCGCCCCGAAAGTGCCGGCGGCCCCCCGGACCCGTCGGCGCCACTTTCCGCCGCCCGACCCCCCGAGCGCTCCGAAAGTGCCGGCGGCCCCCCCGGGCCCGTCGGCGCCACATTCCGCCGCCCGACCCCCCGAGCGCCCCGAAAGTGCCGGCGGCCCCCCGGACCCGTCGGCGCCACTTTCCGCTGCCCGACCCCCCGAGCGCCCCGAAAGTGCCGGCGGCCCCCCGGACCCGTCGGCGCCACTTTCCGCCGCCCGACCCCCCGAGCGCTCCGAAAGTGCCGGCGGCCCCCCCGGGCCCGTCGGCACCACATTCCGCCGCCCGACCCCCCGAGCGCCCCGAAAGTGCCGGCGGCCCCCCGGACCCGTCGGCGCCACTTTCCGCCTCCCGACCCCACGAGCGCCCCGAAAGTGCCGGCGGCCCCCCCGGACCCGTCGGCGCAACTTTCCGCCGCCCGACCCCCCGAGCGCCCTGAAAGTGCCGGCGGCCCCCCCGGACCCTCAGCGCCACTTTCCGCCGCCCGACCCCCCCGAGCGCCCCGAAAGTGCCGGCGGCCCCCGCGGACCCGTCTGCGCCACTTTCCGCCGCCCGACCCCCCCGAGCGCCCCGAAAGTTCCGGCGGCTGCCCCGGACCCGTCGGCGCCACTTTCCGCTGCCCGACCCCCCGAGCGCCCCGAAAGTGCCGTAGGCCCCCCCGGACCGCTCGGCGCCACTTACCGCCGCCCGACCACCCGAGCGCCCCGAAAGTGCCGGCGGCCCCCCCATAGCAGTCGGCGCCCCTTTCCGCCGCCCGACCCCCCGAGCGCCCCGAAAGTGCCGGCGGCCCCCCCGGACCCGTCGGCGCCACTTTCCGCCGCCCGACCCCCCCGAGCGCCCCGAAAGTGCCGGCGGCCCCCCCAGACCTTCGGCGCCACTTTCCGCTCCCCGACCCCCCGAGCGCCCCGAAAGTGCCGGCGGCCCCCGCGGACCCGTCTGCGCCACTTTCCGCCGCCCGACCCCCCGAGCGCCCCGAAAGTTCCGGCGGCCCCCCCGGACCCGTCGGCGCCACTTTCCGCCGCCCGACCCCCCGAGCGCCCCGAAAGTGCCGTAGGCCCCCCCGGACCGCTCGGCGCCACTTACCGCCGCCCGACCACCCGAGCGCCCCGAAAGTGCCGGCGGCCCCCCCGTACCAGTCGGCGCCGCTTTCCGCCGCCCGACACCCCGAGCGCCCCCAAAGTGCCGGCGGCCCCCCCGGACCCGTCGGCGCCACTTTCCGCCGCCCGAACCCCGGGCGCCCCAAAAGTGCCGGCAGCCCCCCCAGGCCCTTCGGCGCCACTTTCCGCTGCCCGACCCCCCGAGCGCCCCGAAAGTGCCGGCGGCCCCCCCGGAACCGTCGGTGCCACTTTCCGCCGCCCGATCCCCCGAGAGCCCCGAAAGTGCCGGTGGCCCCCCCGGACCCGTCGGCGCCACTTTCTGCCGCCCGACCCCCCGAGCGCCCCGAAAGTGCCGTTGGCCCCCCCGGGCCCCTCGGCGCCACTTTCTGCCGCACGACCCCCCGAGCGCCCCGAAAGTGCCGGCAGCCCCCCCGGACCCGTCGCCGCCACATTCCGCCGCCCGACCCCCCTAGCGCCCCGAAAGTGCCGGCGGCCCCCCCGGGCCCCTCGGCGCCAATTTTAGCCGCCCGACCCCCCGAGCGCCCAGAAAGTGCCGCCGGCCCCCCCGTACCCATCGGCGCCACTTTCCGCCGCCCGACCCCCCGAGCGCCCCGAATGTGCCGGCGGCCCCCCCGGACCCGCCGGCGCCACTTTCCGCCGCCCGACCCCCTGAGCGCCCCGAAAGTGCTGGCGGCCCCCCCGGGCCCCTGGGTGCCACTTTCCGCCGCCCGACCCCCCGAGCGCCCCGAAAGTGCCGGTGCCCCCCCCGGACCCGTCGGTGCCACTTTCCGCCGCCAGACCCCCGAGCGCCCCGAAAGTACCGGCGCCCCCCCCGGACGCGTTTGCGCCACTTTCCGCCGCCCGACCCCCGAGCGCCCGGAAAGTGACGGCGGCCCCCCCGGACCCGTCGGCGCCAATTTCCGCCGCCCGACCCCCCGAGCGCCCCGAAAGTGCCGGCGGCCCCCCCCGGACCCGTCGGCGCCACTTTCCGCCGCCCGACCCGCCGAGCACCCCGAAAGTGCCGGCGGCCCCCCCGGACCCGTCGGCCCCACATTCCGCCGCCCGACCCCCCTAGCGCCCCCAAAGTGCCGGCGGCCCCCCTGGACCCGTCGCCGCCACTTTCCGCCGCCCGACCCCCCGAGCGCCCCGAAAGTGCCGGCGGCCCCCCTGGACCCGTCGCCGCCACTTTCCGCCGCCCGACCCCCCGAGCGCCCCGAAAGTGCCGGCGGCCGCCCGGACCCGTCGGCACCACTTTCCGCTGCCCGACCACCCGAGCGCCCCGAAAGTGCCGGCTGCCCCCCCGGGCTCCTCGGCGCCACTTTCCGCCGCCCGACCCCCCGAGCGCCCCGAAAGTGATGGCGGCCCCCCCGGACCCGTCGGCGCCACTTTCCGCCGCCCGACCCCCCGAGCGCCCCGAAATTGCCGGCGGCCCCCCCCGGACCCGTCGGTGTCACTTTCCGCCGCCCGAACCCCCGAGCACCCCGAAAGTGCCGGCGGCCCCCCCGGACCCGTCGGCGCCACTTTCTGCCGCCCGACCCCCCGAGCGCCCCGAAAGTGCCGTTGGCCCCCCCGGGCCCCTCGGCGCCACTTTCTGCCGCCCGACCCCCCGAGCGCCCCGAAAGTGCCGGCAGCCCCCCCGGACCCGTCGGCGCCACATTCCGCCGCCCGACCCCCCTAGCGCCCCGAAAGTGCCGGCGGCCCCCGCGGACCCGTCTGCGCCACTTTCCGCCGCCCGACCCCCCTTAGCGCCCCTAAAGTTCCGGCGGCCCCCCCGGACCCGTCGGCGCCACTTTCCGCCGCCCGACCCCCCGAGCGCCCCGAAAGTGCCGTAGGCCCCCCCGGACCGCTCGGCGCCACTTACCGCCGCCCGACCACCCGAGCGCCCCGAAAGTGCCGGCGGCCCCCCCGGACCAGTCGGCGCCCCTTTCTGCCGCCCGACCCCCCGAGCGCCCCGAATGTGCCGGCGGCCCCCCCGGACCCGTCGGCGCCACTTTCCGCCGCCCGACCCCCCGAGCGCCCCGAAAGTGCCGGCGGCCCCCCCAGGCCCTTCGGCGCCACTTTCCGCTGCCCGACCCCCCGAGCGCCCCAAAAGTGCCGTCGGCCCCCCCGGACCCGTCGGTGCCACTTTCCGCCGCCCGACCCCCCGAGCGCCCCGAAAGTGCCGGCGGCCCCCCCGGACCCGTCGGCGCCACTTTCCGCCGCCCGACCCCCCGAGCGCCCCGAAAGTGCCGTTGGCCCCCCCGGGCCCCTCGGCGCCACTTTCTGCCGCCCGACCCCCCGAGCGCCCCGAAAGTGCCGGCAGCCCCCCCGGACCCGTCGGCGCCACATTCCGCCGCCCGACCCCCCTAGCGCCCCGAAAGTGCCGGCGGCCCCCCCGGGCCCCTCGGCGCCAATTTTAGCCGCCCGACCCCCCGAGCGCCCAGAAAGTGCCGCCGGCCCCCCCGGACCCATCGGCGCCACTTTCCGCCGCCCGACCCCCCGAGCGCCCCGAATGTGCCGGCGGCCCCCCCGGACCCGCCGGCGCCACTTTCCGCCGCCCGACCCCCCGAGCGCCCCGAAAGTGCCGGTGCCCCCCCGGACCCGTCGGTGCCACTTTCCGCCGCCAGACCCCCGAGCGCCCCGAAAGTGCCGGCGGCCCCCCCGGACCCGTCGGCGCCACTTTCTGCCGCCCGACCCCCCGAGCGCCCTGAATGTGCCGGCGGCCGCCCCCGGACGCGTCGGCGCCACTTTCCGCCGCCCGACCCCCAAGCGTCCGGAAAGTGACGGCGGCCCCCCCGGACCCGTCGGCGCCAATTTCCGCCGCCCGACCCCCCGAGCGCCCCGAAAGTGCCGGCGGCCCCCCCGGACCCGTCGGCGCCACTTTCCGCCGCCCGACCCCCCGAGCGCCCCGAAAGTGCCGGCGGCCCCCCCGACCCTTCGGCCCCACATTCCGCCGCCCGACCCCCCTAGCGCCCCGAAAGTGCCGGCGGCCCCCCTGGACACATCGCCGCCACTTTCCGCCGCCCGACCCCCCCGAGCGCCCCGAAAGTGCCGGCGGCCCCCCCGGACCCGTCGGCGCCACTTTCCGCAGCCCGACCCCCCGAGCGCCCCGAAAGTGCCGGCGGCCCCCCCGGACCCGTCTGCGCCACTTTCTGCCGCCCGACCCCCCGAGCGCCCCGAAAGTGCCGTTGGCCCCCCCGGGCCCCTCGGCGCCACTTTCTGCCGCCCGACCCCCCGAGCGCCCCGAAAGTGCCGGAAGCCCCCCCGGACCCGTCGGCGCCACATTCCGCCGCCCGACCCCCCTAGCGCCCCGAAAGTGCCGGCGGCCCCCCCGGGCCCCTCGGCGCCAATTTTAGCCGCCCGACCCCCCCGAGCGCCCAGAAAGTGCCGCCGGCCCCCCCGGACCCATCGGCGCCACTTTCCGCCGCCCCACCCCCCGAGCGCCCCGAAAGTGCAGGCGGCCCCCCCGGCCCCCTGGGCGCCACTTTCCGCCGCCTGACCCCCCGAGCGCCCCGAAAGTGCCGGTGCCCCCCCGGACCCGTCGGTGCCACTTTCCGCCGCCAGACCCCCGAGCGCCCCGAAAGTGCCGGCGGCCCCCCCGGACCCGTCTGCGCCACGTTCCGCCGCCCGACCCCCCGAGCGCCCCAAAAGTGCCGGCGGCCCCCCCGGACCCGTCGGCGCCACTTTCTGCCGCCCGACCCCCAGAGCGCCCTGAAAGTGCCGGCGGCCCCCCCGGACGCGTCGGCGCCACTTTCCGCCGCCCGACCCCCGAGAGCCCGGAAAGTGACGGCGGCCCCCCCGGACCCGTCGGCGCCACTTTCCGCCGCCCGACCCCCCAAGCGCCCCGAAAGTGCCGGCGGTCCCCCCGGACCCATCGGCGCCACTTTCAGCCGCCCGACCCCCCGAGCGCCCCGAAAGTGCCGGCGGCCCCCCCCGGACCCGATGGCGCCACATTCCGCCGCCCGACCCCCCTAGCGCCCCGAAAGTGCCGGCGGCCCCCCCGGGCCCCTCGGCGCCACTTTCCGCCGCCCGACCCCCCGAGCGCCCAGAAAGTGCCGCCGGCCCCCCCGGACCCGTCGGCGCCACTTTCCGCCGCCCGACCCCCCGAGCGCCCCGAAAGTGCCGTTGGCCCCCCCGGGCCCCTCGGCGCCACTTTCTGCTGCCCGAACCCCCGAGCGCCCCGAAAGTGGCGGCAGCCCCCCCGGACCCGTCCCGCCACTTTCCGCCGCCCTACCCCCCGAGCGCCCCGACAGTGCCGGCGGCCCCCCCGGACCCGTCGGCGCCACTTTCTGCCGCCCGACCCCCCGAGCGCCCCGAAAGTGCCGGTGGACCCCCGGACCCTTCGGTGCCACTTTCCGCAACCAGACCCCCGAGCGCCCCGAAAGTGCCGGCGGCCCCCCGGACCCGCCGGCGCCACTTTCCGCTGCCCGACCCCCCTTGCGCCCAGAAAGTGCCACCGGCCCCCCCGGACCCGTCGGCGCCACTTTCCGCCGCCCGACCCCCCGAGCGCCCCGAAAGTGCCGGCGGCCCCCCCGGACCCGTCGGCGCCACTTTCTGCCGCCCGACCCCCCGAGCGCCCCGAAAATGCCGGCGGCCACCCCGAACCCGTCGGCCCCACATTCCGCCGCCCGACCCCCCTAGCGCCCCGAAAGTGCCGGCGGCCCCCCTGGACCCGTCGCCGCCACTTTCCGTCGCCCGACCCCCCGAGCGCCCCGAAAGTGCCGGCGGCCCCCCCGGACCCGTCGGCGCCACTTTCCGCAGCCCGCCCCCGAGCGCTCCGAAAGTGCCGGTGGCCCCCCGGACCCGTCGGCACCACTTTCCGCTGCCCGACCCCCCTTGCGCCCCGAAAGTGCCACCGGCCCCCCCCGGACCCGTCGGCGCCACTTTCCGCAGCCCGCCCCCGAGCGCCCCGAAAGTGCCGGCGGCTCCCCGGACCCGTCGGCCCCACTTTCCGCTGCCCGACCACCCGAGCGCCCCGAAAGTGCCGGCTGCCCCCCCGGGCTCCTCGGCGCCACTTTCCGCCGCCCGACCCCCCGAGCGCCCCGAAAGTGACGGCGGCCCTCCCGGACCCGTCGGCGCCACTTTCCGCCGCCCGACCCCCCGAGCGCCCCGAAAGTGCTGGCGGCCCCCCCGGACCCGTCCGTGCCACTTTCCGCCGCCCGACCCCCCGAGCGCCCCGAAAGTGCCGGCGGCCCCCCCGGACCCGTCGGCGCCACTTTCTGCCGCCCGACCCCCCGAGCGCCCCGAAAGTGCCGCCGGCCCCCCCGGACCCATCGGCGCCACTTTCTGCCGCCCGACCCCCCGAGCGCCCCGAATGTGCCGGTGGCCCCCCCGGACCCGCCGGCGCCACTTTCCGCCGCCCGACCCCCCGAGCGCCCCGAAAGTGCCGGCGGCCCCCCCGGGCCCCTGGGCGCCACTTTCCGCCGCCTGACCCCCCGAGCGCCCCGAAAGTGCTGGTGCCCCCCCGGACCCGTCGGTGCCACTTTCCGCCGCCAGACCCCCGAGCGCCCCGAAAGTGCCGGCGGCCCCCCCGGACCCGTCGGCGCCACTTTCCGCCGCCCGACCCCCCGAGCGCCCCGAAAGTGCCGGCGGCCCCCCCCGACCCTTCGGCCCCACATTCCGCCGCCCGACCCCCCTAGCGCCCCGAAAGTGCCGGCGGCCCCCCTGGACACATCGCCGCCACTTTCCGCCGCCCGACCCCCCGAGCGCCCCGAAAGTGCCGGCGGCCCCCCCGGACCCGTCGGCGCCACTTTCCGCAGCCCGCCCCCGAGCGCCCCGAAAGTGCCGGCGGCCCCCCGGACCCGTCGGCGCCACTTTCCGCTGCCCGACCACCCGAGCGCCCCGAAAGTGCCGGCTGCCCCCCCGGGCTCCTCGGCGCCACTTTCCGCCGCCCGACCCCCCGAGCGCCCCGAAAGTGACGGCGGCCCCCCCGGACCCGTCGGCGCCACTTTCCGCCGCCCGACCCCCCGAGCGCCCCGAAAGTGCCGGCGGCCCCCCCGGACCCGTCGGTGCCACTTTCCGCAGCCCGACCCCCCGAGCGCCCCGAAAGTGCCGGCGGCCCCCCCGGACCCGTCTGCGCCACTTTCTGCCGCCCGACCCCCCGAGCGCCCCGAAAGTGCCGTTGGCCCCCCCGGGCCCCTCGGCGCCACTTTCTGCCGCCCGACCCCCCGAGCGCCCCGAAAGTGCCGGCAGCCCCCCCGGACCCGTCGGCGCCACATTCCGCCGCCCGACCCCCCTAGCGCCCCGAAAGTGCCGGCGGCCCCCCCGGGCCCCTCGGCGCCAATTTTAGCCGCCCGACCCCCCAAGCGCCCAGAAAGTGCCGCCGGCCCCCCCGGACCCATCGGCGCCACTTTCCGCCGCCCCACCCCCCGAGCGCCCCGAAAGTGCAGGCGGCCCCCCCCGGCCCCCTGGGCGCCACTTTCCGCCGCCTGACCCCCCGAGCGCCCCGAAAGTGCCGGTGCCCCCCCGGACCCGTCGGTGCCACTTTCCGCCGCCAGACCCCCGAGCGCCCCGAAAGTGCCGGCGGCCCCCCCGGACCCGTCTGCGCCACGTTCCGCCGCCCGACCCCCCGAGCGCCCCAAAAGTGCCGGCGGCCCCCCCGGACCCGTCGGCGCCACTTTCTGCCGCCCGACCCCCAGAGCGCCCTGAAAGTGCCGGCGGCCCCCCCGGACGCGTCGGCGCCACTTTCCGCCGCCCGACCCCCGAGAGCCCGGAAAGTGACGGCGGCCCCCCCGGACCCGTCGGCGCCACTTTCCGCCGCCCGACCCCCCAAGCGCCCCGAAAGTGCCGGCGGCCCCCCCGGACCCATCGGCGCCACTTTCAGCCGCCCGACCCCCCGAGCGCCCCGAAAGTGCCGGCGGCCCCCCCGGACCCGATGGCGCCACATTCCGCCGCCCGACCCCCCTAGCGCCCCGAAAGTGCCGGCGGCCCCCCCGGGCCCCTCGGCGCCACTTTCCGCCGCCCGACCCCCCGAGCGCCCAGAAAGTGCCGCCGGCCCCCCCGGACCCGTCGGCGCCACTTTCCGCCGCCCGACCCCCCGAGCGCCCCGAAAGTGCCGTTGGCCCCCCCGGGCCCCTCGGCGCCACTTTCCGCTGCCCGAACCCCCGAGCGCCCCGAAAGTGGCGGCAGCCCCCCCGGACCCGTCCCACCACTTTCCGCCGCCCTACCCCCCGAGCGCCCCGACAGTGCCGGCGGCCCCCCCGGACCCGTCGGCGCCACTTTCTGCCGCCCGACCCCCCGAGCGCCCCGAAAGTGCCGGTGGACCCCCGGACCCTTCGGTGCCACTTTCCGCAGCCAGACCCCCGAGCGCCCCGAAAGTGCCGGCGGCCCCCCGGACCCGCCGGCGCCACTTTCCGCTGCCCGACGCCCCTTGCGCCCCGAAAGTGCCACCGGCCCCCCCGGACCCGTCGGCGCCACTTTCCGCCGCCCGACCCCCCGAGCGCCCCGAAAGTGCCGGCGGCCCCCCCGGACCCGTCGGCGCCACTTTCTGCCGCCCGACCCCCCGAGCGCCCCGAAAGTGCCGGCGGCCCCCCCGGACCCGTCGGCCCCACATTCCGCCGCCCGACCCCCCTAGCGCCCCGAAAGTGCCGGCGGCCCCCCTGGACCCGTCGCCGCCACTTTCCGCCGCCCGACCCCCCGAGGGCCCCGAAAGTGCCGGCGGCCCCCCCGGACCCGTCGGCGCCACTTTCCGCAGCCCGCCCCCGAGCGCCCCGAAAGTGCCGGTGGCCCCCCGGACCCGTCGGCACCACTTTCCGCTGCCCGACCCCCCTTGCACCCCAAAGTGCCACCGGCCCCCCCCGGACCCGTCGGCGCCACTTTCCGCAGCCCGCCCCCGAGCGCCCCGAAAGTGCCGGCGGCCCCCCGGACCCGTCGGCCCCACTTTCCGCTGCCCGACCACCCGAGCGCCCCGAAAGTGCCGGCTGCCCCCCCGGGCTCCTCGGCGCCACTTTCCGCCGCCCGACCCCCCGAGCGCCCCGAAAGTGACGGCGGCCCTCCCGGACCCGTCGGCGCCACTTTCCGCCGCCCGACCCCCCGAGCGCCCCGAAAGTGCTGGCGGCCCCCCGGACCCGTCCGTGCCACTTTCCGCAGCCCGACCCCCCGAGCGCCCCGAAAGTGCCGCCGGCCCCCCCGGACCCGTCGGCGCCACTTTCTGCCGCCCGACCCCCCGAGCGCCCCGAAAGTGCCGCCGGCCCCCCCGGACCCATCGGCGCCACTTTCTGCCGCCCGACCCCCCGAGCGCCCCGAATGTGCCGGTGGCCCCCCCGGACCCGCCGGCGCCACTTTCCACCGCCCGACCCCCCGAGCGCCCCTATAGTGCCGGCGGCCCCCCCGGGCCCCTGGGCGCCACTTTCCGCCGCCTGACCCCCCGAGCGCCCCGAAAGTGCCGGTGCCCCCCTGGACCCGTCGGTGCCACTTTCCGCCGCCAGACCCCCGAGCGCCCCGAAAGTGCCGGCGGCCCCCCCGGACCCGTCTGCGCCACTTTCCGCCGCCCGCCCCCGAGCGCCCCGAAAGTGCCGGTGGCCCCCCGGACCCGTCGGCACCACTTTCCGCTGCCCGACCCCCCTTGCACCCCAAAGTGCCACCGGCCCCCCCCGGACCCGTCGGCGCCACTTTCCGCAGCCCGCCCCCGAGCGCCCCGAAAGTGCCGGCGGCCCCCCGGACCCGTCGGCCCCACTTTCCGCTGCCCGACCACCCGAGCGCCCCGAAAGTGCCGGCTGCCCCCCCGGGCTCCTCGGCGCCACTTTCCGCCGCCCGACCCCCCGAGCGCCCCGAAGTGACGGCGGCCCTCCCGGACCCCGTCGGCGCCACTTTCCGCCGCCCGACCCCCCGAGCGCCCCGAAAGTGCTGGCGGCCCCCCGGACCCGTCCGTGCCACTTTCCGCAGCCCGACCCCCCGAGCGCCCCGAAAGTGCCGGCGGCCCCCCCCGGACCCGTCGGCGCCACTTTCTGCCGCCCGACCCCCCGAGCGCCCCGAAAGTGCCGCCGGCCCCCCCGGACCCATCGGCGCCACTTTCTGCCGCCCGACCCCCCGAGCGCCCCGAATGTGCCGGTGGCCCCCCCGGACCCGCCGGCGCACTTTCCACCGCCCGACCCCCGAGCGCCCCGAAAGTGCCGGCGGCCCCCCCGGGCCCCTGGGCGCCACTTTCCGCCGCCTGACCCCCCGAGCGCCCCGAAAGTGCCGGTGCCCCCCCGGACCCGTCGGTGCCACTGTCGCCGCCAGACCCCCGAGCGCCCGAAAGTGCCGGCGGCCCCCCCGGACCCGTCTGCGCCACTTTCCGCCGCCCGACCCCCGAGCGCCCCAAAAGTGCTGGCGGCCCCCCGGACCCGTCGGCGCCACTTTCCGCTGCCCGACCACCCTAGCACCCGAAAGTTCCGGCTGCCCCCCCGGGCTCCTCGGCGCCACTTTCCGCCGCCGACCCCCCGAGCGCCCCGAAAGTGCCGGCGGCCCCCCCGACCCGTCGGTGCCACTTTCCGCCGCCCGACGCCCCGAGCGCCCCGAAAGTGCCGGCGGCCCCCCCCGGACCCGTCGGTGCCACTTTCTGCCGCCCGACCCCCCGAGCGCCCCGAAAGTGCCGTTGGACCCCCGGGCCCCTCGGCACCACATTCTGCCGCCCGACCCCCCGAGCGCCCCGAAAGTGCCGGCAGCCCCCCGGACCCGTCGGCGCCACATTCCGCCGCCCGAACCCCCTAGCGCCCCGAAACTGCCGGCGGCCCCCCCGGGCCCCTCGGCGCCAATTTTAGCCGCCCGACCCCCCGAGCGCCCAGAAAGTGCCGCCGGCCGCCCCGGACCCATCGGCGCCACTTTCCGCCGCCCGACCCCCCGAGCGCCCCGAATGTGCCGCCGGCCCCCCCGGACCCGCCGGCGCCACTTTCCTCCGCCTGACACCCCGAGCGCCCTGAAAGTGCCGGTGCCCCCCCGGACCCGTCGGTGCCACTTTCCGCCGCCAGACCCCCGAGCGCCCCGAAAGTGCCGGCGGCCCCCCGGACCCGTCTGCGCCACTTTCCGCCGCCCGACCCCCCGAGCGCCCCAAAGGTGCCGGCGGCCCCCCCGGACCCGTCGGCGCCACTTTCTGCCGCCCGACCCCCGAGCGCCCTGAAAGTGCCGGCGGCCCCCCCCGGACGCATCGGCGCCACTTTCCGCCGCCCGACCCCCGAGCGCCCGGAAAGTGTCGGCGGCCCCCCGGACCGTCGGCGCCACTTTCCGCCGCCCGACCCCCCGAGCGCCCCGAAAGTGCCGGCGGCCCCCCCGGACCCGTCGGCCCCACATTCCGCCGCCCGACCCCCCTAGCGCCCCGAAAGAGCCGGCGGCCCCCCCGGACCCGTTGCCGCCACTTTCCGCCGCCCGACCCCCCGAGCGCCACGAAAGTGCCGGCGGCCCCCCCGGACCCGTCGGCGCCACTTTCCGCAGCCCGCCCCCGAGCGCCCCGAAAGTGCCGGCGGCCCCCCGGACCCGTCGGCGCCACTTTCCGCTGCCCGACCCACCGAGCGCGCCGTAAGTGCCGGCTGCCCCCCGGGCTCTTCGGCGCCACTTTCCGCCGCCCGACCCCCCGAGCGCCCCGAAAGTGACGGCGGCCCCCCGGACCCGTCGGCGCCACTTTCCGCTGCCCGAACCCCCGAGCGCCCCGAAAGTGCCGGCGGCCGCCCCGGACCCGTCGGTGCCACTTTCTGCCGCCCGACCCCCCGAGCGCCCCGAAAGTGCCGGTGGACCCCCCGGACCCGTCGGTGCCACTTTCCGCAGCCAGACCCCCGAGCGCCCCAAAGTACCGGCGGCCCCCCGGACCCGCCGGCGCCACTTTCCGCTGCCTGACCCCCCTTGCGCCCCGAAAGTGCCACCGGCTCCCCCAGACCCGTCGGCGCCACTTTCCGCCGCCCGACCCCCGAGCGCCCCGAAAGTGCCGGCGGCCCCCCCGGACCCTTCGGCGCCACTTTCTGCCGCCCGACCCCCCGAGCGCCCTGAAAGTGCCGGCGGCCCCCCCCGGACGCGTCGGCGCCACTTTCCGCCGCCCGACCCCCGAGCGCCCGGAAAGTGTCGGCGGCCCCCCCCGGACCCGTCGGCGCCAATTTCCGCCGCCCGACCCCCCGAGCGCCCCGAAAGTGCCAGCGGCCCCCCCGACCCGTCGGTGCCACTTTCCGCCGCCCGACCCCCCGAGCGCCCCGAAAGTGCCGGCGGCCCCCCCGGACCCGTCGGCCCCACATTCCGCCGCCCGACCCCCCTAGCGCCCCGAAAGTGCCGGCGGCCCCCCCTGGACCCGTCGCCGCCACTTTCCGCCGCCCGACCCCCCGAGCGCCACGAAAGTGCCGGCGGCCCCCCCGGACCCGTCGGCGCCACTTTCCGCAGCCCGCCCCCGAGCGCCCCGAAAGTGCCGGCGGCCCCCGGACCCCGTCGGCACCACTTTCCGCTGCCCGACCACCCGAGCGCCCCGTAAGTGCCGGCTGCCCCCCCGGGCTCTTCGGCGCCACTTTCCGCCGCCCGACCCCCCGAGCGCCCCGAAAGTGACGGCGGCCTCCCCGGACCCGTCGGTGCCACTTTCCGCAGCCAGACCCCCGAGCGCCCCGAAAGTGTCGGCGGCCCCCCGGACCCCTCGGCGCCACTTTCCGCCGTCCGACCGCCCGAGCGCCCCGAAAGTGCCGGCGGCCCCCCCAGGCCCCTCGGCGCCACTTTCCGCCGCCCGACCCCCCGAGAGTCCCGAAAGTGCCGGCGGCCCCCCCGGACCCTCAGCGCCACTTTCCGCCGCCCGACCCCCCGAGCGCCCCAAAAGTGCCGGCTGCCCCCGCGGACCCGTCTGCGCCACTTTGCGCCGCCCGACCCCCCGAGCGCCCCGAAAGTTCCGGCGGCCCCCCCGGACCCGTCGGCGCCACTTTCCGCCGCCCGACCCCCCGAGCGCCCCGAAAGTGCCGTAGGCCCCCCCTGACCGCTCGGCGCCACTTTCCGCCGCCCGACCACCCAAGCGCCCGAAAGTGCCGGCGGCCCCCCCGGACCAGTCGGCACCACTTTCCGCCGCCCGACCCCCCGAGCGCCCCGAAAGTGCCGGCGGCCCCCCCAGGCCCTTCGGCGCCACTTTCCGCCGCCCGACCCCCCGAGCGCCCCGAAAGTGCCGGCGGCCCCCCTGTACCCGTCGGTGCCACTTTCCGGCGCCCGACCCCCCGAGCGCCCCGAAAGTGCCGGCGGCCCCCCGGACCCGGCGGCGCCACTTTCCGCCGCCCGACCCCCCGAGCGCCCCGAAAGTGCCGTAGGCCCCCCCCCTGACCGCTCGGCGCCACTTTCCGCCGCCCGACCCCCCGAGAGTCCCGAAAGTGCCGGCGGCCCCCCCGGACCCTCAGCGCCACTTTCCGCCGCCCGACCCCCCGAGCGCCCCAAAAGTGCCGGCTGCCCCCGCGGACCCGTCTGCGCCACTTTCCGCCGCCCGACCCCCCGAGCGCCCCGAAAGTTCCGGCGGCCCCCCCCGGACCCGTCGGCGCCACTTTCCGCCGCCCGACCCCCCGAGCGCCCCGAA